>WEKY01011483.1:84199-99839 GCA_013390045.1 Picathartes gymnocephalus | reverse complement strand
TTTTTGATATGCCAGGGGCCCTTTTCTATTCTTTGGTGAACTGCCCCAGCAGCCACAGCAGGTTCAGAATGTTAAAGAGCCACCACTCACCAGAGCCAACAAAAGGATCCTGCTTCAAAGGGCTGAAAGGACACTGTAGACACTACCCACGGCCCTGGTTTATGGTAATGTCTTTTTCATCTTGGTTTTCATCATTCAATGACATTAACAAATGAAACATCATAAAAATGTGTCCATGCAAATTTTCCACCGTGGGAGGGGGCAAGGGGGCTTGCTGTTAGGAGAGAGGTCTGCACAGTAATGCCACAGGGATGCGCCACTCCAGCTCCTCTCTCCTGCCTTGCTTTTAGGGCTGCTGGGGCACTCACCACTACCCAGAGTCACACTGTAAAACTGACATTTCATTTCACTTAATTCCTAAGTCTCAATATTAATAGGGGGATAATTTTAAAGTTATTTAAACGAAATAGAATATTTCAGCCCATGGAAGTTGACACATTGTGGCATCCTGTAATATTGAAACTGGGTGATGAATGTCCTAATACAGCACACTTTTCCAGAAAGGAAAAAATTAGGGCCTTTTTCCTTGGTTCTGCTATAACTCAACACTTTTTACAGTGTATTCTGTAACATAATTTGAAATATTACTGCAGGGTATTGCCAGTAAATTTAATTTATCATTTACAAACCTTAAAGCAGGCAAGAGAGGAAAAAAAAAGGCAAAGACTTCCTTCCTGTAGTTTCACACAGTCATTCATGTCTCACCGTTCACAGATGACATCATTTCAGCAGTTTTACTAAAGAGTTGATTCTTTTATCCTTCCGCAGAAATTAAAAAATGTGTTTATAAAAGTAACATCCATCTTAGGATGTACAGCCTTAGGACAGATTGACTGAGGATAACTTTTGAAAAACATTATATTGATTACGTGTAAATTAAGAAATTCATTATGCTTGATTGCAATCATCCTTACTGCTGCTTCTAGCCAGAAAACTTTGCATCTTTGTTTAAATTAAAACATAATGGATGTATCTTATGACTTAGTTGCATAGGAAATGAGATCACCATCCCCATCTTAAAGGTAGGCTGATGCCCTCGGTCTCCATAAAAGTTTATGCATCTTTGGGTTTTGACTCTCTAAACTACTCCATGAATTCCAAAGGAATTTTAACTGTTACATAAAAGTTATCCTACTTTCATCAAAAAATAGTATTTTTGGGCTTCTTGCAAGTAATTTAGATTTTGATTTTCCAAACATATATTATCTTTATTTCTATAATAATTTCATTTAAAGTAGTAAGGTTATTATATTACAAAATACATACTTTCCACTTAAATTATACATATTGCACACTAGGAGTGGCATTCATGCTGCCTTCTTACTAAACTTCATTTCAGTATAGTTTCTCATGCCAATTACATTATTCCTTGCCAATAAAATTCCATCCATGCTTGCGGTATTGAGCCTTGAAACCTTAATTTTCTCAAATATTTCAAGGCCACCATTTATGCAAGCTTTGAAAACAAACAGCTTCCAATAGTCT
This sequence comes from Picathartes gymnocephalus, assembly GCA_013390045.1. NCBI lineage: Eukaryota > Metazoa > Chordata > Aves > Passeriformes > Picathartidae > Picathartes > Picathartes gymnocephalus. Next base: position 98,294 of record WEKY01011483.1, on the reverse strand, counting down.
GCTTGAAGAAAGATGATACAAGTCACTAATCATGGCAAAGATTTAGGTTCTTGGTGATATTGGCTGAAAATTTATGAACTTTTCTCTCTGGAAGAGTTGTTACATTCAATAGTATTTTGGATGTTTAGATCATAAGGTGATTGCAGAATTTTGATTAAAAGCCTTTCAAAAGAGCTCAAGAAAATTTAATAAGAGTTAGAAGTCTAATTCAAATTTGCCAAGTCCCTGTTCATGATCACCTGTTTAACATTCTAGTGAGTCCACTGGCTGTTAGTCTAAGAATAATATAATAAACAGTAATTAATAAGTAATACAAAAATATTTATTTGCATTCAGCTTCCACAGCATTGCAATGATTTTCCTAATGAGGTGCATTATCAGGATCCAGTTTGTAGAGCAACCTACAAGTGCTCTACTCATTTTCCTGAGTAGAGAAGATTTTTTTGGCGTAAGAAAGTTTAAACCACTAAACTTTTGAAATGCACTGCGAGCAAATGCTTTAGCTCTGAACACCACTTATAGTAGTAGAATCAAACATTCTCATTTTAAATTTCAGATCAATTTTTTTTGTGATTAGCCTGCCTCAGCTTTCTGTCAAAATCCCATCTTACTTATGGGTAATTCTGGTATTGATAGATTCCCATCTACCATGTATCAAAATGGCAAATCTTTCCATCGTTTATCTGCAATAAATTCAAATATGACTTAGAATGCAGAGATGAAATCTGACTCATATAAGCTAAAATACTGAAAATATGTGCACTATTGGGGTGAATTGAAGGTGAATATGTTGCAAAATTGTAAAGAAACTGGGGAATACATCAGTATAAATCTGCATAACTCAATGTTGAAGACTTTTGTAAATATGCAAAGACAGGTTACAACCTTCCTCATTAGCTAGAGCTGTCTTTTGCCCACACTACCCTTGGTCCAAAGATTACCTGTTTCTACCTATTTCCTCCCCAGCAGTATGATGTGGCAAGAGTTTGTTTTTATCATGTGTTTGCATTGCCTATTTCACAATGGGATTTTAGTTCACACTGGGATAGCTAGACATTGCTGAAACGCAAAGAGTAACAATAGTGCCTTCAAGCTAAAGATTTAGTCCCCAGATATTCTCAGAATCACTAAAAATTGAGAATCCTGAACAGCTCATGTGGCATCAGATAAACCACCAAAAAAGCTAGTCTGGGAGAGAGGAGGAGGAGGACGAGGAGGATGAGGAGGATGAGGACAAGTAGGATGAGGAGAAGGGGGAGGAGGAGGAGGAGGGAGTTCAAGAAGCATTTGGACAACACTCTCGAGCACATGGTGTGACTCTTGGGGACGGTGCTGTGCAAAGCTAAGGGTTAGACTCAATGATCCTATGGGCCCCTCGCAGCACAGCATGTTCTGTGATTCTGTGATAGTGTGTGGTTGTTGTTTTGGGGACTTTTTTTATCTTTTTAAGCCTCATAGGCCACTTCAAATGTTCATTGGTTTCTAAAAGGATTGTAAATTCTGGGTTTGATTCAAACATATTTAAGTGGACAGGCAGCCTACTTTTAAGAGGCTCTGACTCAACTGATATTTAGCACATAATATAGTTGTCATGACCATGATCATCTCCCTTCTTCTAATGAAAACCAGACCTAATTGTACCTGTGTTAGTCTGGTCTTTACTTCATTGCGGAATCAGGAAGACACATGGATAGGTATTCAAGGCCAGAAGCTCTGGTCCTGATTTTTAGTTTAATATTCTTGTTGAACTTGCTGTATTTAGCACAAATTTTTGAAGATCTAGAATGAAAACAATGATAAGTAGCATCTCCCTCAGGTTTCTCAGAATTCTTGGGGATTATTTTTTTCCCCCCAATGGGGCCCTGGTAGCTGTTGAATGTCTAGATATGTTGTAAGGCCAGCTTTTCCTTCCCTGTCTAAAAATAGAGGGAGCATTAGCAACAATAATTTACAAATGGACTTTGTGAAGACAGATAAATTATAGTTCACATTCCTTTGCTGTCATTTCATGGGTTCTGTTTACATGCTGATGAATATGCAAGGGGTAGTGGAGAGTTTGCAGATGTTTCTTTGGTTGTGTTTAGGTTTTAGTTTGAACAGGATTAAGCTTGCAAGAGCATGTAAGACTTATGGAGAATGTCAATAGCTCATTGACACCCTCAAATGGACAGAACTTTATCTCCTCCTCCCATCAGGTAGCCATGATAGTTTCCTCAAACAGAAGCTAAGAGCAATCATTTCAATTAGTAGTGCATAATGATTTGTACATAAATTTTCTTTCATTTATACTCACACTTGGCTAAAGAATGCTGACGTTCCAATTAAAAGAAAAAATTTGAAACAGACAATGCAAATCAAGTGGTTTTTCTTTCAAGTGCTATTATGCCTTTCTAAAAACTAATAAAACTATTTCTCTTAAGCAATATACAATTAAGCAGTTGGACTTACTGCCACAAACATGCCGCCATTATGTCAGAAAGCACACAGACTTTTCTTAGAAATATTTGTCTGGCTTGGAAAAAAGCTCTAAGGTTTTTGAGTCCAACTGCTAATGTGAAAAGAAAATAACACAGTCAACACAACAAGTGTATTTTTAAAAATATTATACATATGGACGCCCCATTTAGATTATAATGGAATCATGCATAGTGCAATGTATTTAATTATGGAAAAAAAAAGTATTTTATTTGCCAGAAAAAATAAGGTATTTTGGGGTATATATTAGGAAAGCCCTGGTAGAGTATAAAACTCTGAGTAATGCACTGAGCTGTCCTTTCATTTAAAAGTACCTGAGATCAAAGGCCAGCCTTCCCCAAAACACAGCAATAATCAGTTCATCAGTTTGGCAAGATATTGTAGCTGATATTAATCTGCTCAGTGATTATGACTTCAAAGGACGGTCATTTTAACACCACAAAGATCACACCCACACTTCCTCATAAACTGGTGACTCTCAGATCTCGCAGACATCGTATGGTAACAATTAAAAAACATTTGCTGACTGGAGTCTTGGAGAAGAGTAGAATATTTTTGCCATTAAAGAAAGACTGCAGCACAGTTTGGCTTCCTTAACACCCACCACTTCACATTTCAAGATGCCACTTAAAAAAAAAAAAAAATTCCTTAATCTTAAAAGTTAATAATTAGTTCACTTCATATCTTTCACATGCTAGGATGAAGAATTTACATTTTAAAATATTTTTAATGCCTGTTCTTTGTCCTACTCAAACATGCATATCCCATGTCATTTACATTTACTGTCTGACTCTGTATGCTAGGGACTGCATTTTAAACTGTGCTTGCAAAAAATTAAACAAATCAAAAGCCCAGTCAGGTGGTTTCAGAGTAATCTGCCAACATATTTAAAAACATGCAATTGAAAAAAAAATTACTTCAACAAAATTCAATCGGGAAACAAAAAAAGAAAAGAAAATGCTTCTTTTCTGGAAGCTGTAGTTATGCCTGTAGTTGAGTGCTTGAAAAAGGCTGACAAAATTACTCAGTCTTGAATTGCTACACATGTGACCTGGCTTTGGTGGTAGTGGTTACAGGAATTTAACTTCAAAACCAGAATAAAAAAAGAGCACAGACCTGAACAGCAAATAAAGTGGGACAGACAGAGGCAGATATCATTTAGTTTAAAATTCTATTATTTCTAGCTCTCAGCTGCTTGAGGTGAGCCAAAGGGACTTTCCCCCTTTTCAATGAAATGTTCATATCTCTTTTACAATTTTCTGTCTACTAGGTCAGAAGAGCTCAAGTCCCATGATTTTTCTTCTTTTTTTTTTTTCTTTCCTTTTTTTTTTTCCTTTCCTTTTTTTTTTCCTCCCCAGAATTTCCAAATTGCTGACAAGCATCCTGTTGGAGGATATTCTGGCCATTAGAAACTATGCAGGGCCTCGCAGGCATACCTCCAGCACGGGAGAAGTACAGCCCCAGGGAGGAAGGCAGAAGGGAAGGGTTTGGTGCCTGAGCACAGAGAGAGAACAGCTCTTACAGCTAGCCAGACTATCATCGCAGCATTTGGTCACTTCCTATGCCGACAAATTCAATATAAGCCGTCCAAGTCAAAAAGTAAAGGGGTTTCTCATCTGTGTGAGCATTCCCTGGATTTTCCCTCCCAGTTCCCAGCATTTCAGAGGCTGTTAAACTGCCTCTGGCGAGAAGTGACTGGGTGCAGCTCCCTCCAGAGTCGTTTCATGTCATTTCCGAATATAGCCAGAGGGGACATGAGAGTGACACGGGATGTACTTTCCGCTTCTCTCCTTCTCTGCTAGCACTGGAAAATGGCCTGCACAACATAATAAGTATTTTCTGTCTATAATTTCCATCTTGTTATGCTTTGCAGGAACTGGATGAGCTGCTTACACAGAGTTCCTTGCCAGTTTCTGGACTAAAACCAGTGTTCTGCTCTTTCACTTCTGCTATTTTAATTTTTTTTTCTTATTTTTTAATGACTGTCATTTATTTTACTGCCTTTTGCAGTCTTGAAATTCCTCCAAGTTCCTAATCCTTACAGAACTTTCTTGCAAGTCCCAGAATCCTAATTTAAACTGAAGCCTTCATTTAAATTTAAACATGCATCCCTGTCACTCATCACTTCAGTTCCCAATTGCCTCCAGCTAAACAAACACACACAGAGAACACAAAATTACCTTCATTCTGAGTAGTACAGGACATACTATGAGAATACTACATTCTTCCTAATGTTGCCCCTGTCTCTTAACAAGTTCTTGTAATCCATGGTTGCTAAGGGTCTTAGCATCCTGTTCCATGATGCTTGTCCTCTGTTGTTCTCTACTCTCTCACTGATTGAAATGGTCCTGAGGACTTCTCTCGGACAGCCAGGTGCTGATACTCCAACCTTCTCTTAATCATGCTCCACATCAAGGAACATATTTGTTTAAAAACAAATTCAGATGTGAAAGCAAGATGAAGATGTGGATTTTCTACTTGTAATGTTTTGGAGATCAGGTTTCATGTTCAGTAAACCAGTAAACCAGTAAATTTTCCTTATTAGAGCTGTTCTTGAATAAGACATAAGATATATCCCCCTCATTGTCTCTCAGCCTTTGCTTTTACTATTGTAGATGGGAGATGGGACATTTGAGGGTTTTGGGTTAGGGAACCACATAGCTTTTTATAAACTGCATCTGATTAGAGAAAAGAGAAAAGGAGGGAACTAAAACCCAGGTATGTGAAGAGTTACGTTAAGTATGCACTCATTGTTCAATGTTATTAAGCACTTTCAATATCCAGGAGAAAAAAAAATATTCTGTCATCAAACCAGCCAAGACAGAGTCTTATAGCACTAAACTCTCACAGACATCAGTGTGTGGTTTTCTTTAAGCTGTAGCAGACTCTGCCCTATTTCACAAAACACTTTTTTTTTTAAAAAGGAGATATTTGTCCACCCTGTTTAAAGTGCTGGGATATACTGCATTTGGCAAGCTTTTGCTGGTAAATGCCAGTCCAAAAATATCAAATTACTTCATTAATAACACAAGTTTATTTCACAAGAGTGAAAATTGTGCTATTTCCAAAAAGCTGTAGGAGATAATATGCTGCAGTTTCCATTACCCCTGATGCTGCTTAGCCTAAGCTGTCTTAAATTTTGTTGTGTCTTTGTACAACAGAGGTTTCCATTAATATGGCACAACTACTTAATCTCCTAGACAACTCTGTTGAAAGTGCTCCTCACTCTGTTTCAAGTATGGTTTGGAGTAGAAAGTTACCTGTTCATACATGGATGGTTTCCAGTTATTTGAACTTGCCTATATCTGTATTAGCTCTTACCCATAAAAACCAGATTACTTCTTAAAAATCTCTCTAGAAATATGAGGGTTTTATTAATTGTTTGTTAAATGAATGATATTACAAATATTCTTATTTTATCTCCATTTGGGATGTCATTTTCCCACCTGCCACTTGAAGTGATTGAATTATACATACATGTATACATACATATATACATATATATATATACTTATATATATAGATAGATACAGTTCTGAAGGGGCAAGAAAGAAATCTGCTTATCTTCTGGTATTAGCATCATCATAATCAATGAACCCACTGTGTTTTCTGATGTAATTGGCTGTAGCTCTCTTTGCAAAACAGTATTTGTCAGGGGCTGATTTTGTTGTACTGTTTTAAATCAGAGTAGCACTCTTCTGCATACACTCGTATGTTTAAATAACCAGTGTATCCCCTCCCTGAATCTCTCAAAGAAAGCACATTTAAAAAAGAATCCTTTTTGTAAAATTAAGAAAACATCCAGAGTAGCTCACAGTATTGATGGTCACTTAAAGAAAACCACTTTAAGCACTTTTGTATTCAGTCATAATTTCTTTGTCCTGCAGCCAATTCAATTTGCCTAGAACATAAATTCTTCTGATTTTATTTTTGGTATTTAACATACTCTGCATCAATCTTTTTAAAACACCATAAAAACAAACAAAACCTCCCAATTTCATACCAAAAAACCACATCAAAAATAATTTAGAGATAATAGTTCTCTTACCTTAATGGATTGAATGTAAGTATTTTCTTGAATTTCATGTTGTGTTATAAATAAATTTGTGTCCTAGCAATATATATATTCTAGGTTTTTTACCCAGTAGATTAAACACACATAAATATTGAGTGATTCAACCTAGCAGCACTCCAGTGCTGGCTAGGAGTGACTTGCATGTTAACTGATCCTGGAGCTCCAGAACACCCCAGAAAATTGTGCCTAACTAAACTTGCTAAAATACCCCAATAAATGCAAGTTTTCTAAATCCTTAAATTACTGAGATTTTTCCAAAGTGATTAAAACTCTTCATGGGTCACAGACAAATTTACCAAAGCTCTGGAGAGAAACACCGTGGGAGGTGCACGGACCCCTTCCAGAAAGCCATGACCAGACCACCATCCCCAAGTACCTTGGAATAACACTGGAAATAACTGTATTGCAATTGGAATCTCTCTCTCATCAATAATCTCTTCTGAAACAAATATATTAAAGCCTGAGGTAAAACAGGATAATTATGTTGTCTCCAAACTCCCTCACATGTACAAATACTTGGAGAGATACTTCTGTCTCCTCTCTCTTTCTGCTTTTAGGTATCATTCCTTCAAATTATGTTTCATGGGAAGATATCACTGAACTGGATAATGCTACTAAACATAAAATATTACTTGTAAAAAAACCAATAGCAGCAATCTATTATATCTTAGCTAATTTCACTGGTCCTGTATAATGAGTCCCACGCTCAACATTTAAATTGCCCAAAAACACTCTTTCAAACATCTAATGTATATAAGCAACTCTTCTGTAAATTGTCTGGGAACATACTGCACAACAACTCTCAAGAGAAAAATTAGAGCTGAAATATCTTCCCATGCACCCTCTAGTCGGGTGACATTCCTCTGTCTTTTTCAAGACTTACCGCCAGCACAACCAAACAGACGCTATCCTTTGTACCCATGTTTGTGCTTCCCCTCCAGTTGATATTTATGAGAGCTGTTTCTGACATCCTTGTAGCATCATCCTAATTTTGGCAGCTGTTTTTGTGCGTTCAGGTTCCAAGAGGAATGGAAAGAATACAAGCTGTCTCCAAATTGAAGGAATCAATTTTCATTTCTAAAGTCAGATGGGCTTTCATTTATTTCCTATGGACTCCATGGAGGGATAATAATAGTGTTGCTGCTTGCAGTGAAAAAGACCATTATTGAGGACAATGCACTCCGTCAAAAAAAGATGCCATATCTCACCCTTCACTCCCCAGTTTACAAGCTGGGCTTTGTCCAGAATCTGCTCTCTACCTGGCCAGCTCAGTAAGAGCCCCAGGGTATAAGGAGGATGTGAATATTTTTGGACACCAGTACAACAAGCAGAGAGGAAATGAGAGAGTGAGCCTCCAGTGGCAACTCCCCACGAGCCAGCTGCTCCTATCCCGCCCGCCCAAAGCATCACCATATGTTTGGCTGCCACCCATGCAGCCAACAGGCCTTGGCTGGAGACATCACATCCATTTGGAGCCCTCTTGCTACTGCTGATGGACACCCAACCTTTTCAGGCCTCAGCCAAGCTGTGAACAGACTGTGCTGGCACCACTGGGCTCGTTGAATCAGCTCTGCAGCAACAGAATCTACCCCTGTTCTCATCAGCCTCAGACAAATTGTACCCAGGAGGCAACAGACCACAGAAAAGATTTACCAGGCTCCATCCCCAACTCCAGCACAGCACCTGGCTCAGAGGATTTAGCCAGAAAACCTTGTTCCATGTCCAAACAGGCTCAGTACCTTCAGTGAGGTACTTAAACTGCGGAGCACAGTTGTCCAGGTCTTTTCCCTGTTCTTCCTTTTTCCTTGGAAATTTGGGATAACAAGCAGAATAGGAAGGGAAGAAGGCTATTTTTTTGATCACTCAGTTTTAAAATAGGTTTTTTAAAGAACAACAGCGCCTTTTGGGAGGTTCTCACAGAGTTTCAGGGAAATTATGTCTATTCTAATTCTTCTCCTACATGCTTATTAAAGTTGATACTGATGATACATGGTTTGCCATTCTACTGCAGCTTCATTTTCAATGATGCACTACCACTAAAACCTTATCCTTAACTCCAGTCTTTCCAAAGGTTTTAGTCATAGCAATGATACCAAAGATGGGTTTTAAGTAGATGAAATAACCCTATTTAAAAACCTACACAATTTTTTTGCCATAATATCTAACCTTTAGTCTTTTAATAAAGCAGAGACCTATGAATGTGTTTTCTTTCAGTATCTATGTTTCAATCTAAAAAAAAAAAGCACTATATTTACTTGCAAAACAGTAGTGTGTTCCACATACAGATTCTTATTTTATATTTGAATTTATATGCTTCTCAGAAATTAAGCTATTAAGAATTCCATAGCATGTAGTGCTTCACAAGAACATGATTTTTTTTCTGATTTTCAATTGAGTAAAGTTTTCATGGATACCAGTGGTTATGCTTCATGTTTAAACTCTTGAGGCTTCATTCTAGTTTAATTGCAAAATAATACTGTTGGCTCTTTGCCGCCACATTATATTACATGCTTTCTCTAGTCTAAAACTTTCACTTCAAGACTGCAGACATGTGCACACCTTTTCCAGAAAGCAGTTTCACTGTGATATGAAGGAATGAGGTAATTAAATATAAGCAAAACTGCAGAACTACACAAACTAACTGTCTCTCTGCACAGTTAACTTGAACTGCTGCATAGTCTCTGAGAGTGTTTTGTTGCAGACTTTTGTAAACAATGTTGAAGAAATCTGTGTTGAGTAAAACAGGGCATGCGAATGTGCTATGGCTATCCACCCATTGAGTTTTCAGTTTACAGATGTCTTCAATGTTAAATCCCTTTGCTATTTCCCATATTAAGTTATGTACTCCAACATGTGCTGCTCTAGGTGCTACAATAAGTGAGATGAGATCTATCAGAGAGACCTGAATTTTGGTTGCCCTTCAACAAACACATCTACATAGGATTTTGTTTCACAGCTTTTCAGGGTCAAAAGGGATGATTGTAATAACGTCACTTCACTTGGTTCCTTAAACCAGTGCAAACCCCGTTCAACTATTCCACCACTGAAACAGTAGATGCCCAAATTACATCCTCTTTCTAAAAGTATTTAAAAGTTTAAATTATAGGACTTTCCACAGTCAGGTCAGACACAACCACAAAAAAAAGTGCAAACACGAGGATGTATAAGGATTGAAATATTTTATATAGTAATATATGTAGTCTCTGATATTTTGAAAAGATTATAAATAAATCATTTCACCACAAACATTTTTCTAGCCTGGATACAAATCAGCATGTCCTTTCTAGTTAGGTGACCTAATTATTGCAAGAATATAAGAAAACCAGATGGGTCAAAACAAGCCCAAGTGGTCTCAAGCCTGCCAATTTGCTAAGTTTATGCTTCCATTATATTTGAATAAAAAAATGTCCATCATTCTTTGTTAGAGGTGCACTAAGCTGCTGTGCTTGTTTGTCATCACTTTTATACAAGCCAACCAGATTATCTCCCAGACTGCAAATATTGTTGATAACAGACATTACTTGAAGAACCACAGGTCTGATTAACAAGAAAACTCAATTTTTTTTAACCTGTTCCTCTCCTTTTCCTCTTGCACAGTACTATATTAATTTGAATATGGGTATTTTCCACACATCTCTCACACAGAGGCAGCATCTTCAGCTCATCAGACCAGAAGACTCTTACAATTAGCCTTTTTCCAGGGCAACAGCTTCTCTTACTATTCTACCCAGGATTAAATAGTCTTTCCATATAAAATTTTTACCAGGCTCAGACATGCCTGCATTTCACCTATGTTTCATAGCAATGCCCCTTTACACACGTCACAAATGTGTTTTATGTGTAGACAGAGAAACCATTTTATTTCAAGATCAGCTGAAGCCTGTGAAAAGGAAACACAAACACAATCTTCTCTCATCTAGGCTTTGCTTATTTTCCTTGTCTTAGCTGGTTTAGCTGTACTGGAGAGTCTGAATTCTCCTTCTGAGATCTAAATTCAATCATTGCTGAAATCTTACCTTTTAAAAAAAGTAAGACAAGTTATTTTAACCAGATTACCATATATGAGAGACTTTCATTTGCCATACACAGCAGAAAGAATACTTCCTTTCAAGGCATAATTCCTGGTAAGCATACTCCTGGAAAATCTGGCAGCCCATGGCTTGGAAAGGAGCACTCTTTACTGGGTTAAGAACTGGCTGGAGAGCTGGGCCCAGAGAGTGGTGGTGAATGGTGCTGCATCCAGCTGGCAGCCAGTGACCAGTGGAGTCCCTCAGGGGTCTGTGCTGGGGCCAGTCCTGTTTCATACCTTCACTGAGGATCTGGACGAGGGCACTGAGTCCACCATCAGTAGATTTGCAGATGACACCGAGCTGGGAGCGAGTGTTAATCTGTTGGAGGGTAGGAGGGCTCTGCAGAGGGACTTGGGCAGGCTGGATCATTGGGCTGAGTCTAACAACAGGAGGTTTAACAAGTCCAAGTGCTGGGTCCTGCAATTTGGCCACAATAACCCCGTGCAGTGCTACAGGCTGGGGACAGAGTGGCTGGACAGTGCCCAGGCAGAAAGGGACCTGGGAGTACAGGTCGACACCTGACTGAACATGAGCAGTCATGTTCATCAGCAGCCAGAACTCCACCAGTGTGCTCTGGTGGCCAAGAAGGCCAACAGCATCCTAGCCTGTATCAGGAATAGTGCGGCCAGCAGGACCAGGGAAGGATGGTACTCGGTGCCATGGTCTAGTTTACAAGGTGATGTTAGGTAACAGGTCAGATGTGATGATCTCAAAGCAATTTTCCAGCCTAGTGAATTCTGGGATTATGTGATTCTGTGATTACTGCTTAAATCTCCATTATGTCCTTAGGACACTCAGTTGCTATGGAGGAGATGAATCTTGCCAAGCAGGTAAAATTGCAATTCAAAATACTATTTCGCACTGAATAATTGTCTTGGGGATGGTTGGTTTCCATAGCCATTATTTTGTGCCTGGAATTGTCACTGTAACCTCCACCCCCCACCTACTCCCTCCCACACCTCCCATCCCACAGCTCTGGGAATATTGCGATGGGTGAAGGGCAGCCCGGGATCCTGTGGGGGTTGAGGGCCATGGGCTGCTCTTCCTTCTGGTGGGGCGATTGACACAGCTGCCACCCTGCATGGTGGGTCTGACCTGTGGTCCTGTTGCCCTGTGGTTTTTAGGGTTTTTTTCTTACGATTTTTTTTGGTTTCTTCTGTAGGCACTGTGACCAGGGCCTGCGGGCTTGCTCCTCTGCTGCTTGGGAGCCCAGAGCCGGTGCAGGCTGTGCTGAGACCCGGGAGCCGGGAGCACTCCCCACTGGGCCCTTCCCTCTGCGCGGCAGCCCAGCCTCGCAGGTGAGCTGTGCAAAGGAGCAATTCCCTGCCCAGCCCCCTCTGCTTCAGGATTTTTGCTGCACTTTAACCCAACACCCCACATATCCACGGGGATCCCCCTGCTCCTGACACCATTTTGGGGTTGGTGCTACACTTTGATTTGCTGGCCCTGTGTCTGCTCACCTCTGCTGTGCCAGCCCACTGCTCCGAGGTTCCTGCTCCAGTCCAGCTAGCCACCCAGAGTGGCACTGAGACCGGCTGCTCCCCGCAAGTTTGTAAAGGGCGCCCCTTTTCCATCCCTTTCCACGGCTGTGTCCGCCACTACCAGGTGAGGGTGAGGCGGCTGGGCTGGCGCCACAGCGCCCCCTGCAGCCGCGGGGGAATCATGGCACCCACCCTGCCCGGCCGGGAGCCACCAGCGCCCCTGCCGGCGGTGACGGGAACTGCACCCAAGGGGAAAGTGCCCGACAGCCCAGAGAAGGCTCTGCTCGGCTTCCTGCCTCTGCTTCCTTTGCTGCTGCTGCTGCCCTTGTTGTTTGTTGGTCTTGAGATATCTACTCCAGTAAAGAAGCGTTATTTCTTTTTCCCTGTCTTCATCCAAAAGCCCCGTAACTTCAAAGTTATAAGAATTTTGGAGGGAAGGGGGTCATATTTCCCATTCCAGGAAGGTTCCTGCCTTTTAGCACAAAAGAATTTAGTACAAAAGAAATATTCAAGGTTATCACTGTCCATATTTGCTGTAAAAAGTCTGTGGACTCTACATGCAGAGAACTCTCCTAGACCACAGCAGACAGCACTGGCTTACCAGTCCCTTTGCCCACCATTGCTATTTATTTTTCACCACAAAATCATTCAGTGTTTTAGTGAGATGAAGGTTATTGGCATCCAAACCACAAAGAGAATGAACAAAACAAAAAAGAAAGAAATATTTGAATGAAACAAAGTAGACCTAGGCTTCCTCTCACACTAATTTTCACAGCAATTGAAGGTTAAATGCACAAAACAACATATGTACCTTTTTAAATTATAGGATCTATAGTATTCACATGCCTTCTGTGCAATACATGGGAAGAACTTCATGTTTGACAGCAAATGTCCGACCTGAATAAACTACTAAGAAAAGATGATTATGGCAGTATGGATTTAACCTCCAGTCTATGGGGAAAAATCACCCTCCTCAGCCATCTCTGAGAGGGTTGCATACTGGACTTGGACTAAATGTAAACGTTTAAAAAAATACTTTAAGCTAGAATTTTATTTTTCTTAGATAAAACCCCACCATTATCTCTGCTATCTTCAGGACAAGAGTGTATAACTATTCTCACAAAAGACAAATATATGAAAATACAGTGTATACTTTTGTCGTTATCTGAGCTATGAGACAGCCCAGCTTCAAATCCCTTTGTCTTCACAGGAAGCTTCAACTTCTTGTTAAAATTTCAATCATTTCTAGCCACTACCCTATCACACAATTTCAAATATTCCCATTGAAGCTGCTGCCTTTATTTGATGTTTAAAACACATATTTTTAGCCACAGAGATCAAAAAACAAAACAAATGAGGGTTGAGGAGTGACTGGCTGGAAGGGTAGACAATTGCTTTCCAATGCCTGGCACACTATGCATCCCTCCTTTTCCTCTTCCTGTATTTCCTCTGGAGTCCAGTCTTGCATGTGTGCTTGGAGGCAAACCTCCGCAGCACAGAGCTGGGAAATAGATTGCAAAGTTATGCAATGAAGCTGGATGCCTGGTGAAGCTTTAAATACTTCCTGTGAGCCATGAAACTGTTTGCACGGTCATTTCTCATTGTGTTTCCCACACTGATCCTTGGGCAAGGGGTTGGAGAATATATGCACTGGTCAACACCTGGCACAGCTTCAGTTATTACTCAGGTTTTCCAGGGTCTCTATTGAGTTTTAATTAAACTTAGTATTATTTACAAATTCTTCTGTAAATAGTTTTTACAGTATGATTTAAACTGTTCCCGTGTGTCTCTTCAGAGAGGCTTTTTTCAGTAGCAGGTAACTTGATCCCAGAATATTATTTTTTACGAGTGCTCAGTCATTTATGATTTACAGCTCTGAGGATGCAAAATACAGCACAGTTCTTAATTATGAATATTTTTATTGATTTATTATATTATAATTTCTATTTCGATTTCTATTATTATTATTATTATTATTATTATTATTATTATTA
>WEKY01011483.1:41199-84182 GCA_013390045.1 Picathartes gymnocephalus | reverse complement strand
AGTCTATTATTATTATTATTATTATTATTATTATTATTATTATTATTATTATTATTAAAACTGTATTGCAGAAAATATTGCAGGCCAAATTTTGTGTGCAGGCAGAATTTTACCCTTGGATACAGAAAGGAAAGAAATTGTGCCTGAAAATATAACAGCCTGCATTATTGAAAAAACATACATGTATACCATAGTCTCCTAGGTCAGATGCTATGTTAACCTAGTGCTAAAAATTGAGGCTTCCAAGTCTTCTAATCCTGGGAAACTGAAATCCTCTGCAGGTTACAGAGAAAGAAATTAAACTTCTTGGCATTTTCTTTGAATTCCAATATTGCATTAAAAAAGGTTAGGAAACTGTAAGGGTTAAATATTTTGTGGTGGCTTTTGTTTGATTTGTATTGCTCTTCTTAGGCATAGCAACAATAAACACAACCAGGGTAAAGAATGCGGCAAAGACATTATTGACAGCCACATCCTCACAATGTGTTTATCCTAATGGGCACTTAACAGCAAAGTGCGAGGCAGCAGTGACAGAAAAGCTTAAACACAAATAAGTGGTCAAACAACTCTGGTCGTTATTTCAGTGTATTTTTTTAATGTAACCATTTCAGAAGTGAATATAAAAAACTTACATGGAGCCTGGAGAAAAGTAGTTGCTGAGCATTCAGTAATAAACTTTGTATTTGCTCAAAAGTCTCAGTATTTCCATATGTAGGAGGAATGCCAGCACCACTAGCACATGGAATTGTTTGGGTTGGAAAGGACCTTAAAGATCATATTACAATCCCTTGCTATGGTCAAAGACACCTTCCACTAGACCACTCAACGCAAAGCCCCACCCAACCTAGCCTTGAACACTTACAGGAATAACCAATATTTTGGTAATTACCATTTGCCGATTTTCACAACCTCTTCTGTCATTATACAACCAAGAACAATAAAACTAGTAAGCATTTAGAGAAGTACTAGGATCTTATGTTCTGGGCAGGACAATCACCCTCATATTTGGTGCTTAAACCACACCAGCAGCCCCTAACTCTCTATTAGTTGTCAAAATGCAGCAAATCCAGATTTATTATATATTTTGTTTAATCTGCATACTATCAGTTTTCCCTGTTCTTTACACAGAAGAGATTTGGTGCTAGTGTTTTTATATATGTGTACATACACTTATACAAATATTATATAATTTCTCTCATTTATAAAGGAAATCTGAGAAAAAGAGGTACTCTAAACCAAGCAGGATTAAGACAGATTTTTCTCTCATTTACTGCTATCTACAGATCTATTAATAAGCTTCGTATCAATAATAAATACAACCCAAACTCCAATGCGTTTCAGATATAATCTAAGCAAACCTTCTTGCTCCTGGAGACTGGTCTTATTACTGGTCTCTTTACATGATAAGATTCTTGCAGCAATGCACATACCAAATACTGTGTGTTGGTACAGAAATCCCCTCTAGGAAAACCTTACATGTTTTATGATATTTGGATGCCTACTGCTACCAGAGAAATTCACTGCAATCTACTTTTTCTAGAGAGTTCTCTCTGCAAACAATGGCTCTTTAAATCATTGAGACTAACCATGTGACATAGGCCAGCAGGCATAAACTGATTTAAGGGTTTTAAATTTAAAACAGGTTGGTAATCTCTAGTGGATGATATGACTGTGAAAATGAAGCTTATCAGGCTGCCCTGCAAGCTTGTAGAGAGAGGAAAGCAGTCTGAGCCTGAATGTCTTATATTTCCTCCTCTAGAAATGAGGAGAAGCAGCTATCTGCATTTATTTATGGAGGAATCTACACCACTTGGAGGGGAGTTTCGTATTCTGCTGCTGATTTTGTAAAAGACAGCAATGTTTTATCCATGTCAACAGAAAAATAATCTACAAGTTTAGTAACTATTTTCAAACTACCGCCTTGCACATTTTTAACATAACCACCAGTCCCCCTGTACACCTTGCACATTCTGTGTGCCCAGGCTGGAATCGAATACCCGGGCAGGCATGAGTTTTGTCTTCAGAATTGCTTTCCTGACCCCTCCCATTTCTGTGAAAAGTCAGCAGTGGGGAGGTTTAGCCATGCAAGTCAGCCCTTTCCATGCTGTACAGGCCCCCCAAAAAAGGCACTGGGTGCAGGGGAATTCAGGAATCCAGTGGAGCTCAGAATCACATTGTAATTACAATTACACATCAAAAAGTTAGGGCAAGAGAAGATTTGAAGGATGTGCTATCTAGATCCAACCAAAGAGGTAGAAACTGGGAAATTCAGCCATGGGCGGGGTTACTGGGATACGATATACTCTGTAAACATATCTGCGGGCTGTGCAGGATTAGTATGTGGGTCGGATTTTAAGGGAAATGGAGTGAGAGAGCCAAGAGGAGTTAACATGAGGTAAGGGTAAGGGAACTTGGGGAACAGGGCTAAAACTGGACACTGAAGAAGAGAGAAACTGCAAGGGGAGGGTTGAGATGAGAAAGAAAAAACCTAATTAAGGAGGAGGAAGTTATGCCCTTGTGAACTTTAGGACTGTTGCAGCATCCTGGCTTCAGAGTCAGCCTGATCTTGCTGTTTTAAAGCATCAAGAAGACCAGGAGCTGAGAGCAATCCCAGCACGAGCAGTACCCACACTGACCAAGTACAACCCTACAGATCTGGGACACAGCAGGTTTAGTGAGGTGCTGGCAAAGGGATCCATTGCCAGCCCTCAGCATGCCAAGGTGACAAACCAGGATGAGGATCTAAGGACTCCCGTCAGCAGCAGCTGGATATGGGCTGGAGGCACAGCTATAAAGTCAGTCAGTCCCGGGTCGACCCTGGGAGGCAGAGGACAGACGCTCACAGAACAGCTGCCTGCTCCAGTCTGAGCCCTTGGAGTGAGGCGGAGTGGGAGAATGGGACCCAGGTGAGGCTTGTGGGACCAATAACGCCTGTTAGTAGGAACGAACGGTAAAAACAGGGAAGAGGTGTCAAATATTTAATGAGGTGCCACAACTTCTTCCTCTCAGCAACAGATGGCAGCTCGAGGAGACTGAAGTCCTGCTGGCATTCAAAGGTGCTGTAACAAACCTCCCAATGTGGGGTGCTGGTATTTGTAACCAGTAAAGCATAGCATGAGCTACTGATGCGTAAACAAGTTGAGAATCTCTCCATTGTTCAGGTGTCAACAAATACCTACACAACTTCAAATGTCACATCTACAGCGCTGTGAAACCAATAAGGAGATTAAAGTTTCCTTGCACACAAAGAAAACGAAGCTTATGCATGCACCAAAATTCTTGCCTTTTTTTTTAGGGTAACATTAAGCAGGAATTTTTGTATCTAGCACAATAAAAATATATTTTAGAAGATACTTTACAGTGTGATTCTCCAGAAAAAATGTATAGGTTTTATGCCCAGGTTGATTTGGATCATTCCAACAGTATTTCACAGTTCTGGCAAAAAATATATATCCTATAAAATATGCATCTGCATAAATGCCCAAAATACAGGTTTTTATGGCCATCCCTTAACACTCTTGAAATGATCACTGGGGGTTCAAAACTCACCCATGTTTCTCAACTGCAAAATCCATTTGTTTACTACAACAAGGATCTCCTTGTGTATCACAGGCTAACAAAAGATGATTTTGAAAAAAGGAATTAAAGGATGACATTGACTTTTATCTGAGCAATATTAGTTGCATCACCCCCACTGCGGCAATGGCACCATAATATAAATGACTTTTCCCTGAGCTTCAGGACAGAGAGAAGCCCCACTATGGAAGGATGGGAAACAGCCAGAGCGAATGTACCTGCAGGCTTGCTATTTTCTAGGAAGTTCAAACATTTCTGTACTACTTTGAAAATAAAACACAGGCACAATTACAACAGAGAATATAGCTAATATAAAAACGTAGCTGCTGTGCAGAGGCAAAATATAGCTGTTTTTCTGGAAGATGCAACATTCCTTTTATTTTGGTGTCATTTACAAAGATAAAGCAGTTCATTGCAATTTTTGTATTTACATAAATTCAGAATTCAGCTTGAGGTCAGAAAAGTTGATTTTATTGCTGTCTTTCAAGTATACACTGCTGATTTCAACTGGCTTTGCAGTGTAACAACAGCACAACAAATTTACTTTTTTTTTTTTGCAGAGATCACAGTGGAAGACCCATCACTGAATTCCATGATTTGTTCACTGGGGAAAATACTTATGTGCCAAAGACAGGAAGAGCTTGGCCTGCGATAATCCATTAATTAAATAAGAAAATGATTCTATAGACCAAAAGCATCAAAATAAAAAAGGACATTTTAGGTTTTGCGGGAGTTACAACTCTTTATTATAAAACATTGCAAAAAAGGTGTTGGATCATGTACTGAAACTAACATTTGCATAACTTTTTCAGTGTTTTGAATTTGTTTTTGAAACATTTGAAAGAAATAATAAGGGAAAACTATCCCCCTTTTTTTTTTTTTAACATGCCCGTGTGGCAAGAATGCTCTAAGCTTGCCAAGACTGATACCATCTACATACATTTAGGAAAACATGCTTGCTGTGGGTGTACAAAAATAAAATTTATTTGTTAAATTACACATAAATATAAGGTACAAATGTATTTTTAAAATACAGATAAAGATAATCACACTTGCATTGTGTACATATGAAAATACAGTATTTTAATATTCAACATACACAGACACATTTATGATAAATGCAACTAGTTGGCAATGCCAGTTCTTCTCAGTCTGTTTCATTCATTTTTTTTTTTCCCCTTCCAGTTTTCCATAAATATGGAAAAATAGGCTTTTGAAACAATTAGTTCTGCCGGACATCTTGCAGCAGCTTGTTAATTTCTGCCACCAGCTCACTGGCATCCATGAGTTCATGTTTGCCATCGCTGAGGTGGTTGAGCACATTGTCAAAATCATCTTCTTCATAATTCTCTGGGATCTCCTCCATGGCTGGCAGCCATTTGGACGAAGGCTGCGCGCCTGAGTGAGTCCCCAGAGTGGGCCCATTGTTGGCAGGGTTTTGGAAATGTGTGCTGGCTGCCCAGGCTGCCACCCCCGGCGGATAATTTACAGTTTTGGCTGGCAAATGTCCCTTCCTGCGCTCCAACGAGTTGGAGCGATCCATCTCACTGCACTCCGTGTAGGCGTCCAACGAGGGAGGCAGCAGGCGCTGGAAGACGCTGCTCATTTCGGAGAGGAGGGAGGAGGTGCAGGTGTCCCCTGATTCCTCCTCACTCTGGCAGTCCTTCCCAAATGTTGAAAAGCTCTTCTTCTTCTCGCTGGCGTCGGTTGCCTGGGCATCCTCCTCGAGGCTCTGATGATGCTGCTGCTGCTGCTGCTGCTGCTGCAGGTGCTGCTGGGGTGACTGGAACTCCTCCCCAGGGATGAACATGTTGCTTCTGTAGTCGGAGGAGGGAGAGGGCAGCGGTGGCATCCAGCACTGGTCGGAGTGGCCCAGGACCCTGCACTCCTCCGTGCACAGGCGCATGGCTGCGAGGGAGACACAAGGAGAGTGAGCATCCCCTCCTGCTGCACACAGCACCTGCACTCACAGGCATTCCTGTCACCAGGACTCCAACCTCCCTAGAGACGTTCAAACCCAGTGTTTGGTTTCACCTTCTGTGTGCAGGAAGGTGGCAAATACAAATGGTCTGGTACCTCCATTGCCAAGAACAAGAACAACCAACGCAGTTCATGTAAGACAGTAATGCAATCTCTTAACTAAGGCTGAGGATAAGCATGTAAATTCCAGGTGGAAAAACAAGCGCTTGAGGCTTGAAGCCATACATGCTCTTTGTACAGCTCATTAAAAAATAATATAAAATAAAATGAAGAAATTTCTACCTCCAAGCACTCATTTGAGTTTTAGAGAAGTCTTCCACATGCAACTAGTGAGGTATATCAGAGCAATCAAGTGGGAATAAATGGACAGGGGAAATAAAGGACAAAGAATAATAACATGCAGAGGGATCTCCTTTTCCATTAAACAACTCCTTCATTCTGACAATGAGGTGTATGTAGAACTCAAAGTGATCCACTGCCTTTAACTTACTTTAACTTGCCTTTTTAACTAAATCAGTTAAATTTTAATCCACTATCAGAATACCTAGGGTCTAATTGCCAGCCTGTGTGACTCTGGTGTTCACACTAGATTTATACTCTCAGGTGCACCTGCAGCTCCCTAGCTCAGGTTACTGGCCCGTGCTGGCCCAGGCCTTGGCATAAGGAGGGCTCTAACCCACTGGATGGGAATCCAGGTCAGCCATGAGGGCTGAAGAGCAGAAGGCAACAGAGCTGCTCTCTCAGCTTCTTGGTTTATTGATGTCTCTCTGATAGAAGCAATAAAATGGGGCAAATGACTGCAACCCTGACAGCTACACTGGCACAAACTGGCCCACGAAGAGAAACATTCCAAAGGTCTGGGAATGGTTCCTGGAAGCAGAGATAGGCAAAGCCCAATTTGACAGACCTGCAGAGAGGGCTGTACCAGGAGAAACACTAAACTTTCCACTCCAAAGGGAACTGATGGTAGGACACAAAGCCTTGCCTCAGGCTAGGTGTCTGTGCACCTGCCACATCTGCTGGAGAAGATCTGGGTGCTGCTGGGGCCCTAACGGTTTGAGTCGCCAACTCCAAAAGACAGCTTTCAGAAGTGACAGACTCTTTGCATTATGCATATTTGGACCATAAGAAACTCCTGACCTATTAGATGGATCTAATGGTTAGATTATCCACACAGAATCAAGTTTCTTGTTCTTTCTCAGTATATATTGACTACATAAGAAATGTTTGCAGTCATGACCTGGAAGTTTTCCTTGCTCCCTCAACACATTTCCCACCTGGCTCTGGATCCACTCTGTTTATCACAAAATCTGATTGTAGTGGTGTAAGCAGAACTGAACAGAGTATTTCAGTTTAGGATGTACTAGTGATTTATAAAGTCCTACTTTCATACTCTCAGCACAATTCAGTTTTGCACTTTACACAGCCTATCATATTGTTTGCTTTCCTAATGGCCTTTCCATTCCTATGAGTATAAACTTTCTCCATGTCATGCGTGTTAACAGCATGAATTTCTTCAAGATTACAAGCTCAGAAGGCAGCCTGAATATTGCACAATCTATTGCAAAATAACTGCTGATCCAGGAAGTTTCAAACAAACAAAGCAAACTAGAATATATCAGTGGCTGAAGTTTGGATGCAAGTGACTGAAATGCCTGCAAGTGTTTGTTCCCATGTATGATGTTTTACAGAAAATGCCCAAGAGTTAAAACTGTCGAAAGACATCTAAGTGATCCATGACCAGGTCTCAAGTAATCCCAGAAGGTGAGGATTACACTTCTAATTAAGAAGACTCCTTTAAGACTCCCTTAAATTCAGTGGTCTAGCATTTCATTAGTAGAGAATTTTGTCTTAGCATCAGTTTTGCAGCTGTTGTTATCAGGAATGGTTTAGGTTTAAAATAATAAATTCTGACATTCTTGAACATAAGATCAAAAGATACTCTGAAGTAACTGAATGGTGACACAATCTGTCCTTAAATCAGCAATAAATCTTAAAATGTCCAGATGCAAACCAGTCTTTTCTTTCTCTTTTTATTTTTTTTTTCCTAGAATTTAAAGCTTGCTGTTAAGATTTCAAAAGAAAAAGGAACATAAGTGTTTCAAGGACAGTTATGGAACTTTCTGATCATGTAATTTGTGGAGTTTTGAGGGACTGGCTCCATTCCTTTCTTGCTCCACCTTAAACAGGCAAACTGAAAGGACATTCCCACAGCATTTTTGCCTGTGTCCAGACTGACAATGCAGAAACCTTTCAAAACAGAGAACAGGAAACCATCAGGAAGTTTTCTTTTCCTTTTCATATATTGGGATTTTAGATCAATTCAGGTCTCATCTGAACAGGTTCAACAGACATATCTGAAGGATGAAGGCCACGCAAAGCAGTAAATGGACATCTGGGTGAAATTAAATACCAATCTTGATAGCCCAACCCAGTTTCGCCTGCACTGAGAGGAGTTTCCCTTACTTTGAATTTAATTAGCCTGGCATTTTTGGAAATCCTATCCTTTGACTTACTGTTTAGAGAGGGAATTGTAAGAGCTGAAAATGGGTCACAGGCATTTCAGCCAGCTAAGAGGACAACCATTCCTGTCTGCTGGCAGCCCCCAGTTGCCCACTGTAAAGGGATCACTCTTCCTTGGCAGCAGCAGGGCTGGATGCCAGTGCAAACACCATTGCACTTCAAGTTCCCCAGGCCAGCTGAGAGCTCCAGCAGATCCCTCCCTGCCTGCTTGCTAAACCATAGGAGAGAATGAGACATGCCACATGCTAGCTGGCAGAGGAATAAGTAGTAGGAGTTAGGGAGGTTGAGGATAAAAATATATTAGAAGTCCAGATTTAGGTTAAAGATTCTGAAAAGAGAGTAACTCTTCAAAGCCTCTGGTTCTGAGCACATTTGAGGAGGTAGGTGAACAGCTGAGTGTGTGATACAAGACCAAGACTGGAGCAAAATATGCACAGAAAATGGTAAAGTTAAAATGTATAAGAAAAACAATTTGAACTTTTGGCATTCTGTCTTGCCTTGCATAACAACCCTGGTTAATACATGGGGGTCACTTTAGGAAGGCCAAGTGTTGCACCACCCCCCAAAGCAAAGGGCCTCCATTTATAAAATTACTTTATTAAACCTGTTAAATTTATAAACTTGGTTCAGTGAGCCCTACTGAAATTATCTGGCCCGCTGGTTATACAGAGAAAACTAAATACTATCTGAAGAAAGAACAAGATCTAGGGTACAACCAGAGTATATAATAAAGTAATTACAAAATTCTTCTATCTGTACTAAGCATGAGTTCCCATGACCTTTTATTTGACTTATATTTGGGAATAAATTTAGATACAATACTTCATACACAGGAATATGTATATATGTGTTTATCCTACTCCTACTCACCCTTTTCTAATTTTTTTTTTCTTTCTGCCCTCTGCCCCTGAATTGTATCTCTTAAGCTCTTGCTTCCTGAAATTAGGGTTGCAAGATTTAAAATCTGGGACATATTTAGAACCTTTCCTTGCCACTCAAGTTCATTTTTCAGTGGGAAAATGACTTTTCTTTCTTCTCCATCCTTATTTCTAGTTCATTTTCACACTCAGTTTCTAAATGGTAAAAAGTTTGTATCATATGGATCAAATCCACTGCAGAAATCCTATCTCCCAAATTATAGTTCACTTTATTTTTAACAAACCACATCTGCCTGGCTTTGCAAAAACATCCACCCAGTCATTAAAAGTCTAGGGACTTGGAGCAGATCATACTTTTAGGAGGAATCTGGATCATGATGTGAATAAAAATAAAAATAGGCATTGCTCTGGGTAGATTTGCAGTTGTATCTAAGGTTTCATTTTAGTAGATACATGAAGGCTTCAACTCAGTATTTATCATGAAGCAAAGTAAAAGAGGAAGGAAACATAGGACTTGAAAGCTAAAGAATTTTTGCTTTCTCAGTAGTAGTTTTATCAAAGTGACAGCCAGGCAGCACTGTAAATAAACTGCTCAGCTTCCACTGTGCTCTTACCTGCAGGAATTCTTCCATCTGTAAGGAAAAGGTCACTGAATCCTTCCCCAAGAAGTCTGTCAATTGGAGACTCTCTCCCCAAATCATAATCGCTGTCTCCAGCTTCACTATCACCTCGGCCGCTGTCTTTCAAGCTGAATTTATCCATATCTTGTAGGGCATATCTGTAAAGAGAATTGTGCAGAACTACATTATCTCAAGTATGTTTTTGTTTAAAAAATCATGTCTGTATTTTCTGATCCATGTACAATCATGTGTAGTGGAAGAATCTAGATTCTTACCTGTAGCTTCTGGAATACTTGTTCCCTCGAAAACTTGGCCTTGGTTGATACTGGCCCTGGTGAAGCATCGACAGAAGCTGAGAAACCTGCTAAAGAAAAGGTGAAAAGACTGATTCCTTGAAATGAAAGCTCAAGCTCCTATCTGTAAAACCACTACTTTGCTTCTCATGTTTGTTTGTGTTTTGGTTTTTTTTTTTCCTCCTTTAAGATTTAATTAAATCAAATTCCTGCACATATATAAGGCAGTACAACTATTAGGTAGTGCAGTGTCTGACACAGGAAACATCTGCACACTCTGTACAATGAGGAAGTTCACTGCTGTTCATTAGCCTCTGAATTCATAATAATTAATTCCTTAACAAGTAAAACAAGCAATTAAACAGAGGTGGAGTTTTGTTTTGGTTTAATATATTAGAATCAAGCCTTTACCATTCCAGAATCCTAATTCAAAACAAAACAGTCTTGCTTTACATGTAAAGAGTTACCAGGACACAGCTCTCATTTATTTAAGCCGTGACCCAGCATTTGCAGTAAAAACTGAGACAGCAAGTCTCAAAGTTTGAGATTCAGTGATCATATGTTACTACAGCTGTACTCAAACCATGTCAGAACGTTTTAGTTCTTCACCCCCATTGATAAAAGGGTTTCCTGGATTGTTCCTGAATATAAATACTTAGGCACTCTTCCTCAGATGGAGTTGTAAATAGAGGAGGGAGAGGGAAGGCAAGGAAGAAAGAGTGAACAGTTAACCAGTGCAGAGCACTATGTTCCACTCCATTGTTTTGACCGTACAGGGAAGAGCCAAGGAATAATGCTATTAACAACAGATTTAACCCTGTTCCTCAGGGTAATGGAAGCTGTAGGTATTGGAGTCAAACTGAAAAGCTGTGACATCAAAGCAAAATCCATGACACACTCCCACGAGGCACAGACCTGGCTGCCTCTGACTCTCACAGACTGCACGCCGGGGTGTGCGCATGCTTCCAAAGGAGGGTTTGCACAAATGGATGCGCAAAAACAAGGTCTGGACCTTACCTCGACAGCCGGTGTAGCATGGGTGAGTTCCAGGGAGAAATTCTCAGGCACGTGGTTGGAGGAGATGGTCACCAGGCTGTTCAGTGACTGGTGGCTGTGGTGGCTCTGCCGGCTGCTCATCTGACCCCTCTCCAGGGCTGGGGACGACGACGGCGAAGCTCTGTGGTGAGATCTGATGGGTAGAGTGCCATTAACCGTTGGCACCAGTGTAATGTCCCCTTTGTGGATCTGCCTGGAGGGACGTTTGGGATGGTGCTGGTAGGTTGATTCAGCCACGCGACAGTTGTAAGACCTGGTGTCCTTTTTCTCTCGATTGCACCTCGTAGCAAAGATAACCATAATAACCAATAACACGGCACATATTGATCCTAAGGATATAATCGTTATCATGGAGATGTCCAGGGAGGGTTGGCTTACCAAAGTTGCTTCGGTGCTTGAAAATGAATAAACATGCTCCAAAATGGTACATTTCAGAAGAGCTTTAGTGCTAAGCTGAGGGCTGCCTTTATCCTGGACTATCACCAAAAACTCCCATTGCTTTGCTGGAACTGATTCAACACTCACATTGATAGAGATATCACAAGTTTGGGGATCCATCACAAAGATGCTGTTTTCCTTGTCAGCTGCTAGGGAGCAGCTGAGTTCAGAGTTCATACCAGAGTCTCTGTCTGTAGCCCTTATCCTGGTGACAAGAAAGCCAGTTTCAGCATCTTTAGGGATTGAGATTTCTGCTGTGCTGTTGCGTAGCGCCGGCCCCACGATGACAGGAGCATTGTCGTTTTCATCAATGATGGTGAGTACAACTGTGGTGTTGCTAACAAGCTGCTGGCTCCCTCCATCCCTAGCTTGGACCACGAAGGCAATTTGATTTACTTCTTCGTGATCAAAGGTTCGCAGGGCATAGATCGCCCCGTTGGAGGGATCGATGGTCACATAGGTGGTTATAGAACTTCCCAAAACAGAGTTCTCCAAAATAGTGTATGTCACCTGCCCATTGTCGCCTAGATCTGGGTCTGTGGCTGTGACTGATGTGATGTATGCTCCTGGAGAATTATTTTCCAAGATAACAACTTCATATCTGTTTGTCTGGAAGCGGGGTGGGTTGTCATTTTCATCACTGATTTGGACAGTAAAGTGTTTCACTGTGGAGAGACTTGGCGTTCCCTTGTCCTCTGCTATTACAGTCAAGCTGTATTCCGATCTCTTTTCCCTATCTAGAGTGGCATTAGTCAAGATTAAATAGTTATTTTCATAAGTCTTTTGAAGTTTAAAGTGGCCATGCCCGTGGAGCTTACAAACGATCTCTCCATTCACACCAGAGTCCTTATCTTGCACTCTGACCAGGGCAACAAAGGTGTCCAAGGGTGACCCCTCAGAAATGTAAGCTACCTCTTCTCTCTCTGTGGACATCAGATTTAAGTTGATTTCTGGCTTGTTGTCATTCACATCCACAACTTTAATTATAATTTTGCAGTGAGCTGGAATGGAATTTGGCCCCATATCCTGAGCCTGAGCATCAATTTCGTAGGACTTGGTTACTTCATAGTCCACTTGCTTCAGCAGGGTCAGGTGACCTTTTTCTGGGTCTATCCTAAAAGTTTCTATAATTTTGGCAGACACATGGCTGCTAAAGGAGTACACGACCTTCCCATTGGCGCCCTCATCTGGATCAGTAGCATTGAGGTCTATAAGCAAAGTCCCAACGGGAGAGTTTTCCAAGAGCTGGATAATATACGACTGCTGCTCAAACACAGGGCTGTTGTCATTGGAATCAGAAATGCTGATTTTCAGGAGGGATGACCCAGATCTCTGAGGCACCCCTTTGTCAGAGGCAGTGAGCTGGAGTTCGTAACTCGACTTCAACTCGCGGTCCAGCTCTCTAACCACAATCAGCTCTGCATACTTAGCACCATCAGTCCTGGTTCTCACATCAATGCTAAAAAAATCATTTGCAGAAAGGGAATAAGTGTGAAGGGAGTTGTCTCCCACATCTGGATCAAAAGCACTGTCCAAAGGGATCCGAGTTCCTACAGCTGCACTCTCTGATATCTCGATAGGGATAAGAGCTCTGGAAAACTGCGGAGAGTTGTCGTTAATATCCAGCACTTCAACTTCAACATGGAAAAGCTGCAGATGTTCAGTGGGCAGAGTGATCACATCAAACTCTATGGAGCAGTTTAAGTTTTTCTGGCACAGTTGTTCCCGATCAATTTTAGCTCCTATGCTGATTTCTCCATTATCCTCACGGACTACAAGCAAGGGAGAATTTCCCCTCTGCATGGCTCGAAACCGAACTGAGGAAGGGTTGGGCATTTTTAATAAAACATCAGCAACATCCTCCGATAGTCTTGCAATTACTGATCCAACCCTCTGCTCCTCATAAATCCTGTATTTCAAATTCTTGCCCAGCACAGCATTATTGCAAAATATTATGATCAGTGCAAAAATGAATAGAAAGTGCATTTTGCCGCCGATTCGATACATTTGTAAGTTTTTGCAATTAATTTCTCCCAATAAGTTAAACAGCAATGATTTTGCCTTCCTTCGGTACCTTAAACCCAAAGCACATCTGGTCCTTTCCAGCTTGAAAACGCCTTTTCTAGCCAGCCAAGTATTAATAACTTAAAGATCAGAAAAGTTTTTGCTTTTTTTTATACACACCGTGCCGGGACATCCAGATATAATCTGTAAGCAATCCACGCTTTCGCATTTGACTCAGCGCTCCTCTTCCAGGCGGAGATGCTCCGGGGCAGCGTGCTCCTCTCCCGCCGTCAGCATCCAGGGAGCGCCGGGAGCTGGCGGGATGGATCTGCAGCCCGTCCTCCCGCCCTTCTGCGCACTCGCCGCCGGACTGAACGCCCTCCCTCGCCGGCTCCAGCCTAAAATCCTCCCCAACTTCACTCCAAGTCCCCAGACAAAGCTTTTGCCCGGCCTGTGCTGAGCCCAGTGCAGCCAATCAGCCGGGGAGGCGAGAGGAGGGGAGGGGAGAGTAGGGGAGGGGGGCTGCAGCCCGGCGCGCCGGGGCGGGGGGACCGGGAGCGCGGGCGGCCTCTGGGCCAGCACCCGCTCGCCGCCAAGGATGGGGGTTGAGGGACACAAATGACTAATGGGCAACTTTAAATCAACGTCTCTCCTCCCCACCCCCCGAATTTTCATGGCAGTTTCAAGGGGGGTTTTGTCATTTTAATTCCTCCCCTTCCTGCCACGAGAAATGCGATCGCGCTTCTTATTTACATACTTTTAGGTTCCCCCTTGTTTAACTCGCTGGGAGCTTTTAAGTGGGTTTGCTTAGTAAAAGAGCTGGGGTGACGTCTCGCCATTCGTACCGCAAGAGCATCTTCTTGCTGCCTGTTTACCTACAACCTGATTTGTTACCAATGTATGTGCTCCTGCCCGGAGCCCAGCGAGAGCTCCTGCACTCCACGAAACCTGTCTTGCTCCTTCCCAAGTCACGAACATTTTGCACTCTCCGTTTTTTTCCCCGGCTGCCTCTCTCAGCATCTCTGCCTTCAGCACAGCTGCTTCTGCCTGAGCCCCGTTCCTCTGTGTGTTCATGTGCGCGATTGTCTCTGAGCTTTTTTTTATTTGCTGTTCCACTGCTACTTCGGATGATCTTTTTCATCCTGTTTGAAACAGCACTTCATGCGTCACTGTGACAGGCTGTGCTAAGCACACCTTCTACATGCCAAGTGTTTTAAAGGAAAAGAAGCCACAAAACAGATTGTTTAGAAAATGACAAATTCCTCCCCTCTCTGATGTTGCAGAAAACTATGTACACTCCCAAACATTTGCACACAAAAATATAATCTTATGTCTGAGTCGATCATGTCTTTTGTGCACACCAGAAATGTTACAGACCCGTGTGTTAGCTTCCGGCTGCATTCAGGACATGGAAGCTGATGCATTCTTCTCATTTCAAATGCATCTATTTATGTGACTTCTACTTCCTTTTTACACATGCTTTTATTATTTTATCCACAGGCTTGCTATGTTTCTCTTTGTTTATCTGCTAACTTTGTCCATTTGTTTATTAGTGTTGCCCATAAGGATACCATCACTCTTTTATTGCTCTGCCTCCTCTCTGATGTTCCCCCCACAGCATATCCAAAAATGTAAAGAGTAAATCTCTTATTTGCCCAATTTACTTTCTCTCAGCAGAGCTCAGCCAAAGTCACTAAGAAGGTTTTTGCTGTAAAAGAAAGCAGAGGAGGCTCAGTGTGAACTCTCCTTCTTTTTAAGCATTCAAAAGCATTTTATAAGCCATTGTCTCTTCTTTTTTTCTTCCACAAACTAGCACCGTGTGGCAAATTGTGCAGAATAGAAATGCCCATAATGAATGTATTTAGTACTGGGTCACGCTGATGAACATTCTGCCCCCATGAATAATACTGTTTTACAAGTTTGAAGCCCTTTCAAATTGCTGATCCCCAAACCCTATAGGCAAACTAGAAAAGCTAACACAAGCAACTGGGACTTTAGAAGCCCATAGCCATCTGGCCTAAATCTCTAACAATCCAAGCCAATAATTATATCAATTCAGGCTTTAGTGAACCCCTTTGCAAACACCAAAAGAGCAAAGAAAGGAATTAGTGACTATTCTAAGTTCTGGTGGAGAGAATTCGAAGATAGTATAATTCCATTAGTTCATGGACAGCTTTTTTTGCAGCTCTGATAAATCTTCCTGGAACATTTTTCCAAAACTCAAGTGTAAACTCTTTTCTGACAATAATTGGGGAAAGAGGTTCAATTAAATGCTGTTCTTAGTGTCAATAAAAAGTATTTTGTTGATAAAAGAAGTCACCACCCCTTTACATGATGAGTACAGGAGATGAATAATTCATAGTAAAAATAATTTCACTGCTTTAAAACTATTATGTATACTTTTAAATTATGACATGTTCCTCCAAGGAACTGTTTAGTACACTTAGATATGCAGAACTTGCTTTATGCAATTTTTATCACTTTCCAAATAGTAATTCCACTTTGTCACATCGGTCTTTCTCAGAGACACACTCTGTATAATAATAGAGAGCAGGATACCTACTGATAGGAATTACAGCACATCTTTTCTTTTGTTCTCTTTTTGAATTTATTTTTTATTTTACAACTTCACCAGTCATATTACGTGTCATATTATCACTTAAGTCCACATCATCTTGCAACTGACCACTTGCACTTAAAATGATAATAAAATGTCATTGGTGCAATAGTCCTTATCTGAATTCTGAATTAAAGTAAGGAAAAGGTCTCAATTTCCTTTTTTTATTTTTTCATTTGGTAAGCTGCAAGTGAGGAGGAGCATATCTTGAGATTGTTTGCTTAGATGGAGCAATGTTTAAGCATGGAGCACTTCTAGAAGTGATGCTTCTCTGCGGTGCTTAGAAGCAATCACAGCACTCCCAAGGTTGATATCTCCAACATCCCATGAAAGAGTTTTGTCTGAAAGTCTCTTAAACTCCAGTCCACCTTTGACATGACAGACTTCCCTCACAAAGAAAAGGGAGAGTCCCACGTGCAGGCAGCAGATGCTTCTTAGTGAGCATGGTATTGTGAGTGCTCTTAGGCACATGAGCGGACTGCTGCTGGCCTCCTGGAGACTAATCTCAGTTATTCCCACCTAGAACAGACCTATTCACCATAAGGTGCTTCCCAAAAGTTGCACTCCAATTTTTCACTGATGTACCTAAGAAAAACAAACTGACTCTAAGTTGCATTTTCATTTACCTACAGTAGTACTTCAGAAACCACAGCAGCATAACAGATTATTTTTCACTTAGCTGAAAGGACATTTATTTCTCTTAGCTGAAAGGAGGTTTATTTGTGTGGTCAATACATTGTAAGAGCATTGTTACTCTGAGAAGTTTTACTGAGTTCTCAAGCCTATATTTTCTTCTAAAAGTTTATGATCCCCTAGATGCCCAATATATATGCAAAACTTAGGTAAAAAAGAATTTTACTTTGAAGAACTATTTTGATAAATAGTGCCTCAGCAAGTGCCGGAGAGAAAAAAAAAAATTTTCTTAACAATGATAGAAGCACGGTAAAATTAGCATTGTGCCATTTGGTTCATTCCCCTCCTCAAGACACATATACAAAAATGAGGTTTTATTCACTTCTGTATGATTTATTACCTTATGTTGCATTATGTTACAAAATGTCACATGAGCTATGCTCCAGTGCACAAGACATGGCAAGGCAAAATTTGATTTGACACCTGTGCAATGAATGTGAAAGACAAGTCTTCCTAAGTCAGTTTAAAAGAACATTTCCATCACAACGAACGACAAAACTGAGGAGCTTCGTCTCTCCCTCTTGCCTCTCTCCCTTTGCTTCTTTCTTCCTCTCTCCCCCTCTCTTCCTCCATCCCTCTTCAACAAGCCCGTTTCCTAAAGTAAAACTAATATCTCCATCTGTTGTGGCATGCATCCAGATTGAGTGAGGAGTATCCTTGCAGGCAAATGAGCGCTGCCATTTTATACTACCACTTGGGCCCAAAAAGCTGATTAAAGGTAAATGTAACGCTGTTCTTTGGAGTGCATGGAAGGAAGCTGACATTTCAGTCCATTTTTTTTGCATAGAAAACCATATAACGTAACTCATAAAAAAATTAATGCTATATTTGTCCAATCTACTCTCTTATCAGTCACACTTATACCTGATGTTCTTTTCAGAAATGAGGGACATCAGAGGCTGACTTACTTTAAGAGATATTAAAGGCAGAAAAGACCATTGGACTATCAAAAATGTGGCTTCCGCATCAGTCTTCTTAGTTGAGACCAAATATCTTAGGCAGACATATTTTGATCTGTGGAATATTAAACAATGTATCTCACACATCAGTTATCTAGTTCACATGAAAAGGCACTCAAAAACGGGGTCAGAGATCCTGGCAGAAAAATCAGAAAAGCAAAAAGTCCACATGATGTTATCAATCCTGACCTCCACAAAATCTGTATCTTGACTATATACATGTATATCTAAGCCTTACAGTAATTCCTGCTGAAGATAATCTGGCTTAACACTATCTGTTCCCATCGGAGTACTGCCCCTACTGTGCAGTGTCCACCACGAGCTGTCTCAAAGGCCACCCTGTCACCTCAGAGACATCCAGAAGGCTTTCGGTAAAGGTAATAGCTGTACCAGGAAAAAGTATTTTCCTACCCCAACAAAGAGCCAGTTGAAGCCCTGGAACAAAAGTCCAAGGCTCAGAAGGAGTAAACAGAGAAATTTAGTTCAGAGTCCTGACCCTGATAATTTTCACTTTTTCAACTTGCTTAAAAAAAGTCTGATGGGTCATTAAAACACATCAAACCACCAAATTCTTTACACCTGCTGATGGGAGAGAAAGTTTTTTGAAATGTAAGTTTAAATTAGGTTTTACATTACCATCAATCATTGTAGCAAAGGGCAGGGGATCATGTTTTCTGCTACACGAGTAAATTTCCAAGGCAGTTTTGCAATGCAGCATTGTGTACATAAATCGTGAGTTAAACCCATAGATGTTCCATTCATGGGAAGTACCTAGATATTCAGTCTCTTTCTGCACCAATAAAACTTATCTCTCAAAGATTTACCAAGTGAAAGAGAGAAATATGCATTAGTCTTACAGTTTACTAAATCTCTATTATAAACAAATGCCTGCAATATATCAGCAGACGCTTTTGAATTTTTTGAGGATTAGTTCATATGGTACAGTATACAATGGAAATTCCGTTTTTGGATCATTTTAATGCATTTGCCATTTTGTTTAGTCATTGCCTTGTAAAGTATGAAGTAAAATGTCTCTAATTGATAGCTGTTTACCCAAAACTGCCTTTAAGAGCGATGCATACACTTCAGCCAAAAGAGGGTTTGAGCATTACGTATGTTTGGGAGAAAAGGCACCAGTCAGGACTGTAATATATTTCTTTCCCACTTCACCTAAGCCAACAAACATAATGTGAATGGCCCTGATCCACTTTCTTACAAACCGAGCTGTAGGTCCTGTTGTGTATAACAGATACAGCCACCCATTTCCTAAGGCATCCTTTTTTCTTTCTTATCACCCCTGCAACTGAAATACATAAAATGCAGAGAGCAAAGGCTTCAGAGAACAGTGGCCATAACCTTTGGTTCATGCAAAGGAACGAAGGTGCTCTTTCACCTCCTGTGCCCCAGTGGTGCAGCCACCATGGGGCTGAGGTGCTCACTACTGCAGGCAGAAACCCCAGACCTCTTTTCTCCTCGCAGGGGAAGCACCAGCATCATCTGTGCTCTCAGCCTGATGTACGGTAATCAGTCCTACAAGGTGGTGCACTGGCATTGGATTTCCAACTTCTGGTTTTATTCCAGATGTTCGCAAACTCATACACCACATGCACTGGAATTTGAAATACTTTATATGAATAACTTTGAATGGTTTTCTGTGTCTTAAACTGCTGCTACTCTGCTTTGACAAATGTGTTTCTCTTGTACTCTGCACACACTATATAGGATGTGATGATACTTTCAAGGCCATTCTTTATAAAAAGCAGAATTAAGCAGCTGCATTTGAGATACTTTTCTATGCAGGAGTCAGGTTTCTGTAAAATAAAAGACGAAGTTTGGTGTAGATGTGAATTTAGTCAGGGCTGTCAAATTACTGGCTCAACCCAAGCTTTTCATGAAGCTATAATGTCATCCATTACCCCTGGGAGTCTAAAAAAGGAGCATAATTGGTGTTACAAGTGTTTTTTGCTGGAAAAAGCACATGTTAGGTCTTCCACTGACAGCCTAAGCCAAATGATTGAGATCCACTCATGTACCTACTTCCAGCAGCTGCCAGTGACTAAAATGTTCCAAGGATGTTGGAGTCTCTCAAGAAGGAAACAAGTCAATCATCTTCAGCACAGCCAGAGTTCAGCCATGTGCAGCCATGGTGGAGCCAGAGGTAACTGCAGAGTTTTTAAGATGCTTTTGCCTTCTTTGTAGATCTGGTGCTGGTGGATCTGCCAGCTTTAGGTTGATGCTTGGTCTTGATGGTCTTAGAGGCCCTTTCCAACCTTAATGACTTTATGGTTTTGATGCCGAGGCTGACAGGGAACCAGCCCAATGCCCAGAAAGATTTTGAACAGCTTCAGAGTCAGTTAAAAATGTCTTGAAGAGCTTGAACCCCACAGGACTGAAAAGCTGGACACAAAGTTTTGTGGCAAGAAAGGACATTTCATCAGATTTCTCCAGAAACAGCTGTTGTTGGGCAAATATTTCCCGGAAGGATCTAAACCTCTCTCTACTGCAGAATTTAGCAAGTTTGCATTTAGAAGTACTGTCTTTAAGGAACCCATAATGGCCTTTCTCTCTTCAAAACTTCTGGCACAATCCACCACCCAGCCTGCTTTGTGAATAAGGAAAAAATATGTTGTGTATTTTATTTCACAGTAAATATTTATACAGTACTCCATATGGGTATCTGCATTTTTTTCCTCTTGATTTTTCTGGGAAGAAAAAGAGGAAAACATGCTCCTTGCTCCCTTCTCCAGTGTAATGGGAAAACACGTGAAAATTTAAACCTGCTGTAGAAAGCAGACACAGTGGGAGCTGTAATGGGAAAAAGGCAGGCACGGTTTTTCGGCAGAATATGTAACATATACCAAACATCTGGCTTCCCAAGTAAGTGGTTAACAGTGCTCATTGAAAATGTTTCTCTATAAGGAATCAGAGTTCCTTTTTTTTCTTTTTCTGTTCAATAGCAGCAGTATGGTAAAACTAGTGCCATAAAGTCATTGCAAGAGACAGCAAACAACTTTGTTATCATAATAGGCGCTTTTTTTCCCTTCTTCTTTTTAAACAATGGCTCTAGCAGGTGGCATGTGGCTGAGACCGGGTCTATCACCATCTCCAGGGTGCCAAGACATCCCTCAAAGTTTCTGTGGGAGGAATTTGTTGGTGGGATTTGGATTGTAAAGGCACGTGAGCATCTGCTGCCTGCTTGGTCTCATTACCATTGACACAATTAGCTCCTGCAGCTCTTGGCCAGGCAGCCAGAGCAAGGACTCAATTTTCTTGCCTCTCTGACAATGCTCATTATCATTCATCTGAACCTATGGGCTCCTCTGCCTCTGCGTCTGGGCACGGGGCTGTGAAAACAAATCACACAGAGGAACACTCAGGGCAGTAAGTGTAAATTGAGATAATAGCTACAAACAGCCTAAACCCAACAGCCTTGCGGACAGCACTGGTGATAAACTTCCACTATTCATAGTAGTTGTTCTTTTCTCTTCTGTGTAAGCTATTTCATTCCTGAAAACCACATTCTATGGATCTATGCTAATGTATGCTTTCTGTAAGTAGCTTATAACCTTTTTCAGTGATTCAGTAGTATTGTGTGTAATAACATCACTATTGCCCTTCTGTATTCCCAACCACTTGCTAAGATCTGGAAAACTTGGGTTTTCCTTTTTTTTTTTTTAACATATACAGTAAAAGTTCATTTCCCACCTTTGAGTTAATTTGGAAACAAGACTATAAAGTAAAACTTTTGTTCCTTATGGAAAGTAGGACCTTCTGTTTATTCACATTTTCCTCTGGCAGCCACAGTCTAAACAAAACGTTAACTCACATCTGCAGATAAAGACTTCACATTCCTCTAAGTGTCCTCACCCCACATAAAACTGCAATTATTTTACATTTCCTCACAAAAGAACCTGCATAATTCCTCCTTGCTGGCCTTAAGTCCTTTTATTGCTACAAAAAACCCTTACCCCATAAAGGGATGATTAGAAAAGTCACACATTTTTCAAATAAATCACTTGGCTAAAAGCAGCGAGGACGGGAAGGAGGAAGAGGGAAGAATTTAACCAATCTATCTCCTGGATAAACGTCAAGGATTTCTATCTATGAACAGAGAAAACAGAAGGGCTTCAAGGCCTGAATCTGCAATAATCTTGTCGTTTTCAAATGTTGCATAGCTAGTAATTTGTGACCTTGCTGGAGAATTTTAGATTAAAGCAGAAATACTTTTACCACAACACGTCTTTCCTGAGACTTAGCCTTTACTAGTCTTTGTAACACAGGAGAATGGAAAAGATCACAGAGAGCTGGAGAGGAGGCAGGGGCATGACATTTGCTTTCAGATGTTTTTAAAACTCAAGGAAATGTTATTGTTTCCATAAATCATTACTAGAGGTTTATTTCCCTCCCCCCTTGCTGTCTTGTTAGAGAAAACATAAGATGGGCATTGGCTTTGCTCAGGGATAAAAAGAAATAAATGGGAGCATTTTAATGAGTTTTCCAAATTGATGACTGTAACAGTTTTAAAATCCCAAGTTCCAGGCAGTACAGGAATTGTGCAAGCCTGGAGCACGGAGGAGAGGAGGGACAAGGCCATCTCCCCCACTGATGATGTCCAGAGCCTGTGCTTGTTTGAAGAAGTGCCCCAATTCCCCAGGCTTTGTCATGGAAATGCGAACCCTGAAAGAAAAGCCTATTATGTCAAATTACAAATTATATTCTAGGGTTTTAAGTAATTGTTTGCTGACTGTTGTCATGCACATGTGGTTTGTTGGAAGGTGATGTAATCATTGTGGCAAATTTCCACCAGCAAGAATCAGCCAGGGTGAACTCTGAAATCAGCTGCTGTGGGAGTTCACATCACGCAATTACTGGGTGAAAGACCAGCATGGACACCTTTCAAAGTTAATTTACACAGACCCATTTTAGAAGTAGAGCATTATGTCTCTACTGTATGAAATGTATTGTGGACATATTAGCATTCACAAAATTCATTAGAAGCCCATTAGTTCAAATGAAAGAGCTCTGTTCCTTTTGCACTATAAAGTTTAACATTTTTATGGCCGGCAAAAAGATATAAAGTGTATAGAAAACAGAGCAAAAGTATGGGCTGTGCTTTTCTGGAGCCATTTGAATAAAGTTTTCCTCCATCAGAAAGATTTTTGTTTCAACTGGACATCAATTGAAATAAATATGTAAGACTCTTTCAAAATAAACTTAACTTACTGGAATGCATTCTTTCACCAGGCTGTGTAAATATGGGTACACCCACATTTCTTTCCTCAATTCTATGGTCCAAAATATCTGTGTCAGATCTTGGAACAATTCAGTATGATGTAATGAGGCAGCTGGCATTTCTTTTTCATAAATTCACTACACCAATAAACAGTAATACTGTGGTGACTGGAATGAAGCATAAACTGAAATATTTGCTTTCCAAATATAGCTGTGTGGACTTTTCCTTGAAATAAATTATGTTATATATATATATATATAAAAACATATTTTTATTTCTATGTATTTATGTATATATAAAATTTAAGTGCAGTAAAAAGGTCAAGAAATGTATTTTGATGATAACCTGCCTTTACAGTTTTCAAGTATTTAAAATTGTTGTTCATGCATGCATTTCCTTAGGATATCCATGTTTTTAAGATATTGGTCTCCTGTCTTGTACTTTTAGACTTTTTGTAGACTTCCATCACAAAATGAAGCTAGAAAGGAAATGCAGAATAAATGAAGCATGCCCAGTGTGACACATGGACAATTTCTGTTAAAGAAGTTCAATAAATAGATAAAAAGGGAAAATTGGTAAAATAAATTGTAGAGTCTAAGTGGATTTGCTGTATTACTATCAGGATTAAGTGTTACACAAGTTAAGCTCCACTACAAAGATTAGTATTATTGCTAGGAGCAATCCAGCAACTTCCAGCCCAACTGTGTTGTTTAAAAACTGATTTTTTAAATATCTTTTTATATCTTCTATAACATAGTTCAAATATTACGTTTTTAGTACCTTAGTAAAGAAATGATTCAATAGTTAACAATAAAAATCCCTCAAAATTTGTCACTTTAGTTGTAAAAGCTATAAAACCAAGTGATAATTGTACAAGTATATATTAAGAAAATCTCTGCGTTTTTGAAAAGTTTGAGGGGATTTGTTGTTAACTTTTATGATCACTTTATGATCACTTTAGACAAAACATTTGCAGTGATTTTAAACCAGTTAAGTAATCTGCAACCTGCCATACATGCTATATAAGCCATCAGCATGTATTTCCCCAGGCCTGTTTGAAATGCAAACCTGGGTGCTTTCTTTTTCAGATATGCAAACTTTTATCTTAAACAATTATTATTTTTCATTAGGGATCACCTAAGCTCATTTGGAAATGTCAAAGAACCTTTTCCTAACATGGCTTTAACAACAGCTTTCATTTACAATTAATGAAGAAAAACTCCAAAGTCTTTGTTGATCTGAGCACAAGAAGGATGGAATCTGTTGACTCAGATATCTACATGCACCAAAGAATTATAATTTCAGCCAAAGTGCATATCACCGAATCCTGATGAAATTTAAAGGTAGCTCCTAGATCATATGGATGTCTCATACCTGCAGCCAATAACATTTTAAGAGTATAGCTTTGGAAATGGTAGTTTATATATTCTCTTAACTAAGTTCTGCTCTGATATCCTCCCAAGCAGCATTCAAGCACAAAAACCAGTTGATCTGGTAGTTATCCAGCAAGGTTATGATCCTTAACTAGTACTTGAGAAGACATTATTCTCAAAGGTACTCCTTAAACATCATTGCAGTTCATGAGTCCCTGATGGCTTGGGATGATTAGAGTTCCTTGTGCCATTAGGGACCTCACAGGCAGTAAGTCCCATTCTCTGACTTTGGTCTGACTTTGGATGTAAAGGGCCATCTCTTCAGTTATGTGTAGTAAAATAAAATACCTGGAGGCTGCAGAAGGAGCTACTGTGATTCTGATTTCCCTGGACTGCATGAATTAACAGAATGTCTGAATACCTGAATGTCTCTGAAGTCCACTTCCCCAAACATCTTCTACTGGGCCAAATTCTGCTGTCACCAGGGCGCAGGTAAGGTGTCTCCTTTTGATGGGATTAAAAGAAGGAGATAAAATCTGTTCCACTGAATGACTACTGATGCGGGCCACATCCAATTTCTCTTTTGCCATAAACAAGTTTAACTGAACAGATATCCCTTTGTTATAAATTAATTCATTTCCTTGAAAGTCAAAATGTTGGCACTGTAGCAGCAATAACAGACCTGAAAGAATATATCTTTTTACAGAAATAAAAAAGGAAATAAAGCCTGGACCTAAGTAAGTGCTACCATGGAAAAGAGACCAAACAGTCTGACCTCTCTTCTCAGCTGAGGAAGAGCCAGTGTCTACCGATTCACATCTTGATGAACTGAGAAGGACACTTCAGAGACATTTCCCTTCAAAAATTACTAGTCTTGATCTCTGTTACTGGGTTTTTAATTTATGGTGCCGCAAAACCACAACAGTGAAAGGGTTACTTCTTTTTTTAATAGATATTCCACAATGGAAGAATTGGGTGAAATGAGTTTCATGGACATGAGAGCCCTGGAGGTTGTTAGGTTTGTTGCTGTATGTATACACAAATAATGAGAGAGAGAAGGGAGAGGGAAAGAGCTCTTCTCTGACATCTCAACATTAGAATTTTGTAGGGCAACTAGCCTACTGTGAAATCAATTTGCAAAATTGAATAATTTTATCATGAAAGACTGGTGTACTTCAAATCAAATGCCCACACTGCATATTTAAAGCAAAATTCATGACTACTCCAAGAGGAAAAAAAATAAAAATCAATCTTGAACTAAAGACATTACATAAAAATAAATTTACATATGAGTCCAATAAAGCCAGCCTGGCTTTGCTAAAGGATAAGTCCTATTATGTTATTTTTGTCCCATTCTTCCTAACAAAAATTCCCCCAGTCAGTTACTTTTCATGGAAAACTGAAGAAACTACTGCTTTAAAGCAGTTTTCAGTTCTCAAACTCCCAGTTGTTACATCTACCTTACTACATGACCCTTGTTATTCCGACCCTTTGTTATTCTGCAGATTTGCTCTCTCAGTATTCTTACCACTTATTACAATAGTAAGGAACTGATGACAAAATAGAAGCCTGCAAACATGCAGCCCTAAAATCTTCCCTCAGTCCTAAGTCTGTTCCTAGATGGGGCCTTGCTTCTGAATGCTGTGTGCTATAAATGCAAGTGGATGTGATTGGAGATAGCTCCCAGAATTGATAGTTGAGTCAGCCCTTTCAACTTTATCAGCTTAATACTGAGGTGCCTGATGCATTTAGTTACCATCAAACAATCACAGAAAAATATCCTTAAAATACCTGTTTCTGTAGCTAATCAAACTGAAAAAGAAATACGATTAAATTAATTTGTTTCTTTTATTGTTTGTGCTGGCTAAAGAGGCCTTAAGAAGGAATATCTTTCCCATTAATTAGAATTTTCCTTCC
Source organism: Picathartes gymnocephalus (assembly GCA_013390045.1). Taxonomy (NCBI): domain Eukaryota; kingdom Metazoa; phylum Chordata; class Aves; order Passeriformes; family Picathartidae; genus Picathartes; species Picathartes gymnocephalus. Next base: position 58,022 of record WEKY01011483.1, on the reverse strand, counting down.
ATTCAGTGTAAATTTTCCCATATCCATTTAAGTACAAAAAATTCAGACCATTCCCTTAACCAAACTCTTTTGCTAAATTACTTCAGTGAATGACGGCCTGTTATATGACTTATAGGGTTGTTATGGTACACAAATGCTATGAGCAGTAACAGAGAATACCTGCGAAGCTAGGTATCAACATCTACCTTGAATGGAAAATTCCTAGGAAAAATACATGCATCAGTCTTTTCTTTGAGATTTCAGGAAAAAAATATTTCCTTTTCCCATGATTGCTACTGTATTTGATCTAGATGCCTCATGCTATTTTTTGTTTTATCAGAGGAATTGCTTTTGCTGCTTCTCTACTGCTCGTTGTGACATGTTTTCTGAGTCACAAAAGTAGTTTATGTGCAGATATATATACATATATGCACACACATATATCTTTCTGAAATTAAGTATATTCTTGACTGTGCCAACAGAACTACATTTGTTCAAAGTGGGTGCCACACTTGGGGCTTTCTCCCTTTAAATTTTTTTAGCAGAAAGAGTAGATACTTTGTTAAAACAGGTGATTTCCATGTAGGACTTCATCAAGTCTAAAACTTTGATTTTGGCACCACATTTCACGGGAAGTGAAGAGAGAATGGACAGCTGCAGTGCTGTTGTGTCTGTATAGCTACACGGGGAATTTGCAATGTTCTGAATTCGGTTCCTTTTTCAGGGCCAGTTGACAGGCAAATATAGTCCAAAGAGTAGGAATGAAACAAAACAAAACACACAAGACATAACAAAGGTACCGAGGAGGGACGTTCATGGCCCTGCATACAGGAGCAGGGCAGCTCTCCTGATGCCGAGGCCCATATGCTGGGAGCCAGGACAGGGGGGGCTCATTAACTCCCATCCAAGTTACAAAGGTTTTAGGCGGGAAAGACCAAGACTTGAGCAGTGAAACACTTAGGAAGAGCCCATAGGTCAAGGAAATATTTTATTTGAAAACTTTGCTTTCTGGGAAAGGGAAAAGGAATTGGAAAGGGAAAAGGAATTGGAAAGGGAAGGGGAAGGTGAAGGGGAAAGAAATTTTTTCCAGTCTAAATGTATTTTGTCAACAGTATGAAATTCTTCAAAAGATTGAAGAATCCACATGACTTGGAAGTGCAATATAATAGAACATATGAACAATGCCATATTTCTTGTACAGGGGCCTGCCTATGGCATACGAATGATCTGTAGAATGCATCAAGGTTCATCTTATATTTGACATGTCTTTAAGTGCATATATGTATCCATATGTATATACATATGAATAAAATCTGTCTTTCTAGTGGGAGACATTTCAGGTCCTTAGAAAGGATGAGTAACATCATAAGGTTAAGATATTGATGGAAATACAATTGCTTAAATGTTTTGTACGAAGTTAATTTTGTTCAGAAAATGTTAGAACAAACATATTGGTATTTAAAAAAAAACAGACTTGATAAGTCTGACTTTTAAAAAAGTATATATCATTAAAATAGTCCTGAATCACTGGATTTAAGAGCAACAGAAAATTCAGACACAAGTTTTAATTAGAGCAAGTTAAGATCCAAATGGAAACAAATGCCACAGTGTGAAAATAACCTTAATGCTCAGAGTGATCAAAATCTGACTGAACCAAACAAGTACAAATGATCAGAAGAACTGAGGGACATTCGATACTTAGCAGCAGGAGCCAGTTCACATTTCTTTAGTCCACATAATGGTTAAACCTGACAATGGGCAGTTGTTTTATAAAGCTTATACTGCTTAGAGAAAAAAATCCTCAAAGAGCCCAAAGCCTTCCTGGCCAGCCTGATGTTTGTCTTTGGACTGACCCACAGGAGAAACCCTGTTATTTAAATACCAGCTCAGTCTTTATACTTCAATTATAATAATTGATCCCTTCTAAAATTTAAAAAGAGATTCTTGTCTTTCATTTATAAAGCTTTAGTTTTATAAAAATTTATCATTTATACTCCAGGTCAATTCCAATAAGCATTATCATTATTATTCCAAACAAACTCCCACGACAGTTCGTGCTGCCCAGGGACTCACAGCCTCGCAGTGGCACTTCCATGGCCTTTTACAAAGTCTACTTTTTGCCTACCTTTATTTTTCCAAAACCTAATAGAACATGACCCAATTTTTCTATGCACAGGCATTTATTTAACCTCAAGGAATAAGTTGCCTGAATTAAAAAAACCCTGCACATCTCCTTGACAAAATGCGACTTCACTTGCACAGCCCAGCCAAGAACCCACTTGGGCTCTGGTGGTGAAGAGGGATTCAAACATCTGTCAATTTCATACATAGATAAGGACTCATTTACACAGGAGTCACATATATATATTTTTACTCTAATTCTCAAACTCACTTTTCCAATGACTCCTTATTGATCCAAAAGAAAGGTGTCTGACCTGAAAATCTACTTTGCTCCTATGTGGATGAGATGAATGGCAGATTAAAAAGCAATTATTTCCTCAGAGAAAAATATACAGGCAGTGGAGAACTTCTGGATTTGAAGATCTTTCTTTTACACTCTAGGGAAAAAAAAAANTTTCTTCCGCGGCTGATGCTCTGCCCTCTAAATGAATTTCCTCGAGCTGCTGGTTGAGTTAGGAAAGGTTGTGGTGGGGATTTTGCTTGTGGCTGTGAATATTTTGCTGCTCTATCGTTTTCCTGCCCCAGCTGACAGGATAAAAGATAAAAGATAAAAGACAAGATAAAAGAAGGGACTGTTGCTCCTGCCCCTGAAAGGAGTCATTCCTGCAGAGTCATTATTGCATTTGGTCACTTTTGTGGCAGTGACTCAGTGGAGAAACCCAACATCCTCAAGGATGCAGAGGTCACAGCGTGGAGGAGGAAAGGAGGAGGTGAGCAAATCAGTGTATATAGCAATAATAATAATAATAATAATAATAATAATAATAACAACAACAACACCAACAACAACAACAACAACAACAACAACAGCAGCAGCAACTACAACAACGACAACAACAACAATAACAATAACAACAACAACAACAACAATAACAATAACAACAAATGTGTTGTTTCATTGTAAAAGAACCATTATGTCAAGGGGCCTGATAATTCTGATCATTTTAATTTTATTAATGCAAACTCCTGATACAGGTGCTTATATGAATATATCTGTTATTTCTGAACATTGCACACTCTTTGTCACCTAAATTGCACTAATTTTTTGCTTCTACAGTTTTAAAGATTAGCAGAAAAGAAGTTAATCCTTCTTTATCCTTTCTATAAATGTGTAAATATGAGTACATGAATACACACACATATATAATCAGCCTTAAACTAATTTTGTTAATACTTACATTTGTAAGTTACAATGAAGCCAATGAAGTTACAATTATTTTGAAAGCTATTTTTCTTTTTTTTTTAATGGAACTCCAATTTTGTCATTGGAAAACAGAAGAAGTTGACATCTTTGCTTTCAAATATTTATGCCTAAATTTTCCCCAGAAAACCCATCACTGTCTTCTAACAGTCCCCAGCAACAGCACAGAGTTCCAAAACAATGATGGAAGCATGTGAACTCAATGGCAGATCAGATTCAAGGGCTATTTTCCCTGATGTTTCTGTGCCTACATCTGTAGGTGGACAGGTTGAGTTTATTCATCCAGTCAGCTGAATGTCTGTGACAAAATCTATCCTGAATGTAAAAATTTTGTCTCTGTCAAAACTTCTGCGTATGTATGTGTATATATATGTACACCATTGCAAATGTGCTTTTTCTGCACACTGAGCTATATTCCATAAGGCCTTTCTGGAAGGAGCAGCCAGTCTATATTCAGTTTGGAGTCAGCTTATTACAGATAGATGCATATTGGGACATCTTACAGGAAATTTTTCCTTCTTATTCCTTTTCTGTTTAGCAAAAACAAAAAAAAAGTTAAGGCTACAAAGGTGTACATTGCGCACGGGATTTGAAAGTTTATGAAAGGATGGAAGAAACTTCCTTTTGCATTTTGGACACGAAGAGCTGGGAAAAATTGTTTCAGTGGTAGGAATGTTTTTAATATCCAAAGCCACAGAGGGTGTGCTTATTCTATATAGGTGCACACATACTTTCTATATAGGTACAACTGTCTCTTTCCTACAACTGGGTAAGAAAGTGATATTGTCCAAGATTTGCAAATCAAACTGAATACACAGTTTAGTACGCTAAAGTAACATCTCTGAAATATTAAATAAAATAATTAAAATTTATAAATACTGTCTAGTTTTCAAGGGAGCATCTCTTGGTCTGGAAAACTGGTGTGAGATTTATCAATGCACGTGGCCATTTTGTTAAGGAAACACTCTCTGAAGCAGCAGTTTAGAACACCTTAGTATCAACGAAAAATCACCCAATCTTCCCTGGAAATTTCAGAAGTAAAAGCAAGTTTGTGTCTAATTTCTAAGTCTTTACAGCCTCTTGTAGCAGCTTTGGGATGAAATTTGAATAAGGTCTTCAATTGCTAAGCTGCAAAACAGTGAAGGCTGTCTGTGCCACCAAAGTGATGGGCTCGGTTCTATTCAGGAGCTGGGATTTCAGCTCACCAGCTGCCGTGTCCTTTTTAACCATCAAGCAAGACCTTCACCCCTTCTCTTTCACCCTCTGATTGGCAGAGCAGTTCTCTGTTCACAATCAGAGGAGCAAAAGGACAAGAGGGAAAGGGAAGGAAGAGGAGAGAGTGCGCAGGAGAACCTTTCCAAGTACACACATCTCTCCTACAGCCTGTTTGACAGATCTCAGTGGAGAGTGCACTGTAGGAAGAAAACATGTCACTGCTCTGAAACTGTCTTTTCTAATTCAGTGCATCCATGTATTGTTATAAATCAGTTTCCCTGCCTCTGAAAGATACAGAGACAAGAGAACAACTTTGACTGTTAGCTATCAACTCAGATAAGGAAAACTTTCTTTCAGCATTAAGCTGCCAGCGGATGAAAAAAAAAAAGACTGAAAATAAAAATTAATGCTGAATTTTTTGCTTAGGAAAGCTTTCCTTCTACTCATGGTCTTATGCTCGTAGGAGTCAGACATTTGCATTTATCCCTGTTCTGGGATTTTAAAGGGACTTTTACAAGCATCTATAATTCTTCATTACAAAGTGCAGCCACTTAATGTTTCCATATCCTTAAATCCTAATCACCGTATTGCTGACTGGCAAAGCTGTTGTACAGTCAAGGATCCAAGATTCATGCTTGAGGTTAATTTATTACGATTTTATTAGAGGCTATCACATAAGCATATTGATAACACTATATACCTTACACTAGGGAGTCATCTTTCATAACCAAGTTCCTTGAAATCTATGTATACATACACACATTTCTGAAGGAACACTGGCAATTTCACTATAAATTTAGGATCAATTGAAGGCTTGAATAAGAAATAGAAAGATAATAATATTCTAATCCCATTATTGTAATGATGTACTTATCTCAAGGTCAAACATAAAAGCCAATGATATTTTGAATTAATAGAGTGGGGTTTATTGACTCTGAGAAATTCTTCCTTCTTGGATATACCTCACAACTGGGAGTGGGTAGTGTGCCATTAACTCAAGTTTTTTTGGATAAAGAGTCAAGAACACTGAGAATATATATTATCCCATGGCCTCAATTTGCCACAGTAAACAAAAAGCTATTTTCCATGAGCATCTCAGGAAAACAATAGGCCCCGCCTCCATATCAGCATCTCTGCTTTGTTTGACAGCAAAGATGTATTTTGCCACCTAAGTCTCATGGCAGACATCTTATTTATATAACTTTGGTTCATTGGTTTGCTTCATAAAGAATGAAGCCTTTCTCTAAAGGATAATCTTTTGACCTCTAACAGGCTAGTGATTTACAGAGCAACAGAGACAACACATTTAAAAAGCATTTTAAAAGCTTTAAGACATCATTTAAAGATTTTATAGTGAAACCTTGCTTCTAATATACTTGCTGCTCTAAGTTCAGACACTATTTTGAATGAAGAAATAACTACAATGAAAAGTTTACTCATGTTATAAATGTATTTTAGTCCAACGTGTGAAAAACAGCTGAAAAAATATAGCTACAATTTCATGGTACCTGGTAGTAAAAGAAAGCAGTGAGGGCAGAGCGGGAGGAGAGAGAGGCTGCATGAGAAATCCGTGGATGTCTGATGGAAGGTAAAATGACATCTTTGATGTAAAAGCACCCTAACAATGTAAACTAGAAGGATGATGTACATAACCATTGTAGTGTAATGGACATGATTTTCACTTGGACAGAGAAGATGTTATTTAGATTCTGTCATGAAATATAAGTCTTCATTTTCCTTATACATTCAAGTAACTAGATTTTCCACTCAGCAATGCAGCACAGATAAGTAAGCCAAGGGATAGCATCAGATGCTCAAAGCTTAAACACCTTCTCTCTTGGGGGGTTGTGTTTTACTTACTCTACTTAGTCGAATGTAGTAAATTTATTTCTAGGTATTTCAATGACTTTTCCCATTATTTTTTCTGGATATAAACTAGATTGTACTCCTGTTAATTTGTCTTTTCTGTTGGAATGGGGAGGAGGAAGCAGGACCTTGTGTAGACCAAGCTCTTTGTGCTAACAGCCGGTGCCAGCACCAAGTGATGCGTGTGTGTCTGTGTCTGTGTCTGTGTATCTGTGTGTTTTTTAAGGGTTGTTCCTTAAAATTGGAATAGAATAAAAGAGTCCATAATTTATTTCATGCAAATTTCAACCTACCCTTGCTACATGGTTAAGACTTAAATTCAAAGATCTTTAAAGTCAGGGTCTTTTCTGGCTCGAGTGTTATCAGATCAGCGTAATGGAGAGATTATCAGAGTCCATCATTACAAAATCACCACCTAGTAAGGATTTCTTTCACTTTTCTTTTTTTCTTTCCAAGGGAAAATGTTATTTAGGTTCTATCAGGAAATGCAAGGTTTCACTTTTTTATATACTAGAGTAGCTAGATTTTCTACCCATTGCATCACTTTATGAATAACAATCCTGGACATTTCCAGGACACGTTTTCTCCTCCAGCTGTCAAAATATTTAATGTTCACAATTAGGCATTGCAGTTGAAAGTGCTACATTTTGTTTCTGCAGTTTTGGGAAGAAATGATACCTTGGTCCCACTGGGTCATCTAATAGCAGGTTTCTGCAAACTTCTGGGATAAACTGTGCTATATTCAGTGTACTCAAAGCCCTAAGTGCTGTGATTTTCAAAAACAGATTGAGGAGCCCTGGCCATTAGTTTAGCTTCCTTGGTTGGACATGAGGATTGAATTGTCACTTTCAAACCCCAGCTGTGTGTTTTGGGAGTAGACTATGAAAAGATGAAGAGAAAGAAAAATTCCTTGCCAGCTGGAAAGAAGTGGTGAGTGCCATTCTGGGGATTAGCAGTGACTGAGCTCAAAACAAGAGAAGATGTGGAAAAGAATAGAGCCTTTCCTGAGCTGTGGGACATCTCCAAATATGCTTCGTGAAAGAAAAGAGTCCTGGGGTGAGGGGAGCAGAAGAAATATGTAGCATTCCCTGGATTTGGGCTGTCTGGATGCTTCAAGCAACAAGCAGAAAGGGGTCCCAGGGTCCACGTGGAAGACCAAGGAACAGAGTGGAACAGAAGCTGGGAAAAATGCTGCAGGGACATCAATTACTAGCCAGCAGTACAGAGAGAAACTCCTGGAAGCAGCAGAACAGAGACAGTCACCTGGCAGAACTGGGGAAGAAAGGACCTGATGAGAAGCTGCAGCTTCTTCCTTTGCTTTCCTGATGATTTGAGCTCGAAGCAACAGCATATTTCTTGTGCAAATGCTTAAACAACATAAAAGCACTCTGCAGTCAGCAGACTGCAAAGCAGCCTAACAACATGGCATAATTTCTGTGTTCCTGCTGAAGCAGTCCAGGATGTTGTCAACTAATCATAGTTTTAGCAATATATGCTTCTTCACGTAAATTAAGGTATTTACTAGAACCTGTTTCTCTCAACAAAACTTTAAATGAGAACTTGTCTAAAGACTAAGATCATCCAGTAAATTTTGACCACAGAAGAAGTATCTGCTTCTCTTCTACTCCTTTTCTCAAAACATTTGAAAGGTTTTGCTTTTATTTCACTTGCTTACCAAATGAAGGTAAATTGCAGCTCTCAAAAAGCTTTCACAAATGGGAATTTATGAAGAAAACCAAATAAAACCCAGTTCCCAGTTCATAAAGAGTAGCTTTCAAAATCCTGTTTCAGTCTGATCTCTCCATTGCAGTGCCAGGAAAGGAGCATCTACATAAATCAGGACTGTATAGACCTCAGTCAGTGTATGGGTAAAGGCACCATAGGAAGGAGCAAGGAAAACATCTGAGAGACCTAATAAACAGCAGTGCATAAACCTGAAGAAGACTTTAAAAGTAAGATGGATGGTATTTGTTACAAACTTCTGTAATTAATTTTCATATTGATGTATTGGTCCATAATATCCATAATATTCCTTTGGCTAAACCGGAGAATTAGTAGAAATTTCAGAAATGTCAGCAAACTCTAGAATTCCAGCTTGCAAAGGCAAGAGTTTGGGAAGTTGTTTATAATAATCTGAATAATCGCTGCAGGAACCTTTGAAGGTACAGTAAAATGGATGGTTATTCACCTAAACACAATTGAAATACTAGCCCAGCTAAATATTTAGACACTTAATGCCTTAAAAAAAAAAATCTAGGTCTGAAAATTCATCTGTCATTCAGTAACTGAAAAACCCCAAGATTCTTCAAGATTTCATGCAAATTTTGCTGTGCATTAGAGCAAAAACTACAGATGAATCAGTCTAGGGCATAGAAATAATGCATTAATAAAATCCATAAAATTTATATAAGATGAGGGGAGGCAAATCCAGCTGTAGATAATATTCTAGAGAAGTAGAGAAAGGGAGATTTGGATTATTTGTGTGACAGGCGCAATCCTGGAATTTGCCTTTTTTAACAAAGTGATTTCAAAACAGGGAAGCTCAGGTCTCCTCATCATCTCCTTCTGAAGATAAATTGTATTATTGATAAAAGACTAGATTACATTCCTCTGAAGAAGAAGATGCACCCCAAGCAGATGTGCTATTAGAGCTGACACTTTCCCATATTACAGCAACTTTTGAAGCTTTTATTTCAGGGTAATGTAAAAGTAGGATTAAAGGATGATTCCGGAGAGAGGGAAAAGGGATAAATGGCATAAGGAAGAAGTTCTGAGGAGTTTATTTTTTACACAGCATATTTTCTTCAAGAATACTTTTGTACAGTTTTTTGGTCTTTTTTTTCTTTTTTAATTATTTATTTTGTAATCACCTGGCCAGGTATTATCTTTTTGAAAAATTGATGTGTAAACAATGAACAAGCAATCAAGGAGAGCTTGAAAAATGCATACACTTAGGGATTTTTTTATACTAGGATATAATATAGAAATTATAAAGTGAATATATGGAGATAAGCAAACTCTCAAGAAGGACATTAGTAGGACCATTACAGAACACAAGTAGGATGACAGGAAAACTTGATATTGTTGGAGAGGTTGAATTAATTATTGTCTTAGTACTTCCAGAGAAAGCTGAAGGTCACATCCTGAAGAATGCAAAGGTGAAGAGTTAAAAGTTTTATGATAGTGCTGAAGCAGACAGACCATTAAAAGTATGTGAAGTTTGCAAGGCTTTAGAAATTCAAGCAAATTGAGAAACGAACACAAGAATTTTTTTCTGCTTGCGTGAGACTCTGAGTGATTACTGCTCAAACAGGGTGAGTAATTTAGAGCTGATATTTATTCATAAAACTCTGAGTACTGCAGACCTATGCACTCAGTAACATTAACATCATTAAGAAATGAGGTATTTACACATAATTTAGAGCTATTTGAAATTGCTAAAGGCAGCACAGCTTCAGGAAATAAATTTTTCCTTCACTAACATGCATTGTGGCCAGAGGGAAGAACTGCAGTAATATATGGGTAATAGCAAAAGACAATCTTATGGAGGCTTTGAATTAGTTCTAATCTATGATAGAGTTTCTCCTCAAATTTGAGGGTCACAAATCACTGCGTTCTAGGCCAGGTTTGGGGTAATCTCTTGCTAAATGAATGAAATATTCAATGGGTATTTGTTTTGAAGTCAGCCACACCATCACACCAGAAATTAAACTAGCACTTCATCCTGACCAAAGACTTTTATTTTACGTATATTACAGAGCCACTAAAGTTATCTGAATTTGTACAAGCAAACATAAAGTTAGATAAGTTTTACCAGTGATGAGCTCTGCATTGACTTGCAACAGTCACTGTGATACACCGTCCAGTTTTGAAGTAAGCACTGGATTTCTGCAATGAATTTCAGTACCTGAAGAACTTCTTGCTGTGGTCTAGCAGAGCTTCTACTACATCTGGTGCAGTTCCCATTGTTTTGGGACACTTTGAGACTCACAATCCAAATAACCTGGCAGAAACAAACACACACACACACACACACACAGAGAGAGAGAGAGAGACAGAGAGAAAAAAAAGTATTATAGTAGGAATATTTGATCTTCAAAAGTACCATTGCTGAGGAAGAAATGAAGGTAGGTTAGCTTAGGGTATTCAGAAACTGTTTGGAACAGCAAATCAGGTAGCATGGCTTCATTAATGAATGGTTCATTAATTATCGAAGATCATTTTTAATTGTTTTGTTTCTCATGAACAGTGAGAAACTCAGTGGGGAATAAGGTAGACACAGGCACATAAAATATATTGTTGCTTTGAACTAAGACAGCTGCACACAGAAAATCACTGCAGAAGCCTCAACTCAAACCCTCAAACAGCAGAATGTTTTATGCCTTTTGCTATTCAGCATTTTATTCTAAATGTTCCATTTTTCCATCTTAACTCATCTAACACCTGTATTAACAGGCCCATGCTGGTGGTCCATGTCCCCACCACCACCCCTCCTCCTCAACTTGCAGATAAAAGTAACATTGCCTAGAATAGTTGTTAGAATAGCAGAGCTAACATGCTAAAATTAGAAGAGATTGCCAAATTGTAATCAGACAACTAATTTTTCTAGGTGAAAAGACTTTTAATTACATTGTGTATTTCCAGACAGTCTGATTGTGCTATGGACAAAATAAGTGAAAACAGTGTGCCAGGCAAAGTTTGTCAACATTGTAACACTGACAGAGAAGAGACAGTGAAATAAATTTATTAGATTCAGAAAAAAATTTATAGAACCGTTGTCACAAGGAAAGCCCTTCCCACTGATCTCGGAAAAAGAATTAATTAGAATATTACCCTTCCCATCCAAACCTGAGAAGCAGCCATCTAAAGCAATTTTGACTGTTCTGGCTTACTTTTGGCAGACTGTGAGATCAGAGGAGATCAAGGAGTTGTGTCACTGGTGCAGAGCCTAAGTCTGGACAGATTTACTGTTTGCCACAGGTGCTGGTATTACAAAGATGCAGACTTGGCGCATGTTGAAGGTTAGGATTTTTCCTTTCTGTTTTCCTCCTCTTAGGGAATTTTCTGCCATTTTGTTGCTGAGAAACAATAAAGACCTGTACTTAAGAGAGGTAAAAGAGGGCAACACAGAGAAGGGGGAGGAGTGCAGCTGGCTTTACTACCATAGCTGAGGGAAATTCTCTTGGGAAGGGCAGAGATACCGTGAGATGTGGGCAGCTCAGCGCAGCTCCTAGCTCTCTTGCTGTCGGTTTTGGAGGAGGACAGTAAAGCTGCTGCTTGCTAGGGAGGAGCTTGCTGCTGCCACCAGAGCCCAGCCCTGCCCTGTTTCTCCTGCTGTGGGTGAGCCTTTGCTCGTGAGAGCAGCCATTGAACTGGGACCTTATGAACACCCTACCTCACTACAAAAAAAAGGATCTTCACCATCTGCTGGGGTGCCTCAGAGGAAACCCCGGGACCCTGAGCCCCTTCCTGCTCTGAGGAGCCTCTCCCTGCCGCTGTGCTGCTGCCAGGCCCCTGCCCTGTCTCTGCTACTGCTCTGGCGTTTTCTGCTACACTGCAGCCACACACCCTCTGCCTGCTCCCCTTACAGCTGCCGAGTTTCCGATACATCTCATTTCCCACTCGGATTTTGCTCATCCCTGCCGTTCCAGTTTCCTTCTCCTGAGCTTCCTGCTACAACTCCTTTTGCCATCCCCAGGGGCACCAGGACCAGCTGCTCCTGTGAGTTTGTAAAGGGCGCCCCTTTTCCATCCCTTTCCATGGCTGTGCCGCCATTGTCCAGGTGAGGGTGAGGCGTCTGGGCTGGCGCCACAGCGCCCCCTGCAGGCGCGGGGGAATCATGGCACCCGCCCTGCCCGGCCAGGAGCCACCAGCGCCCCTGCCGGCGGTGACCGGAACTGCACCCAAGGGGAAAGTGCCCAACAGCCCAGAGAAGGCTCTGCTCGGCTTCCTGCCTCTGCTTCCTTTGCTGCTGCTGCCCTTGTTGTTGTTTGTTTGCCTTGTTATACATAATAGCAAAGAACTGTTATTCCTTCTCCCACATCTTTGCCTGAAAGCCCCTTAATTTCGAAGTTAAAATAATTTGAAGGGAAAGGGGTCGTATTCCAAGGGAGGTTCCTGCCTTTCTTCGCAGACACCTGTCTTTCAAACCAAGACAGCACATTGCAGTCAAAGCTACAACAGGACTTTAAAAATGGTATGCATGGAGAGGTTACAGGATTCCCAGCCAGGATATTACCTTAGAACAAATAACACTGGTCATGATTCTTATCTGGATGACACAGGTGATCTTTGTTGCTTAAGGCACGCTAACATCTGCCAACAACATTCCCTGCTCAAATAAAATTAGTAATTCCTTTTTCCCATATAGAGCTAGGAGTTCTTTTAACAATACACTCTATATTTCAGCCAGAGAGCAGTTAACCTGGCATGAAAAACAAGGTATACCTGGAGTACAGGTCGTATCTTTTCAGCTCAGCAGTGGCTCAATAATTCTCCTCATACCCCTGTCACAACTTCAGCACACGGAGAAACCAAGACCTGCCCTGTTGCCTTTTCTCAGTGCTGTGAGTGCAACCTGCTCACTACTAATTCTTTCTGTCACATTACTAGCATAATAAATAGTTTATATTTTATTTAGTCACCTGGATTTTCTTATTCAGATTTAAGATACCCTAAAAACAAATTCAACCCCTTGTTGGTTTGAGTTGACTTTGTTTTTCCCTTCCAAGTTTAGAGCACTAGGTCTTGAGCACTAGCTTAACAGCGTGGAATTGTTTGTTTTCTCAGTACACCTTGTCCCTTGAGAGCCAGAGATCTAGCTAGTTAAAAGCTTTTCCATGTCTTTAGTAGATGATGGACTTTATAGGAACTGGAATTAATGAAATACCCTCCTGACAGAGAGTTCATAGATATCCCTGAAACAGTGTCATTTAGAAGATGCATTATATTTCCACAGATGTTAGGTTGGTTCTGCTTCTCCTAGAGATAGGTGTAATGTTTTTGTCTGTAGAATATGGAAATTGCTTTCAGTTCTGGAGCTGAAAATAATACCTGGGTCATGTATTCAAGAGAGTGACCGTACTTGTGTGTCAGCTAGCAATCATGTTTGTAAGACTGTCATTATTGCTCCTGGTTTGAGCTCTGTTAATGTAAACGTTTTCTTCGAAAGAAGAGTACAACACAACGTTTTCAAGACGTGCAAAGTGAACTATCATCTGGTGCCTCAGTGTTAAGAGATGGAAAGCGAGCATCGCAAAGACAGGGAGCTATTTCTCATTAACAATTGTAAGATGTCTGCAAGATTAAGGTGTCAGGGTATAGAAAGATGAAGAAGAAAAGAATTACTTAGCAAATAGGCATAAATTAATATAAAATGTGGGTAGAGGGTTCTAGCTCCTTCTAAGGGTAAAAATAAGCCAGTAGACATTACATTGTGCCACAATCAATTCATCCACTCAGTCCTGACCTTCAGCTTTATAGGTGAGACTAGTGGGAGGAAAATGTTGCTACATAGCCAATGATGGGAACTTTCAGAGCCATTATTTCTGAAAAGAAATGAATATTCAAAGGCCCCTTTGACATAATGAAGGTTAAATCCCATATAGAGTTTTGCAGGCCCATGTGAGTGCTGTCTGACTGGGCTCTAAAAGAGCCAGAGTTCAACCTGTCTGTGAGCTGTCTGGGAGCTGTGTGGCCATGGTTAGCGCAGGGCTGATCCTGTTCAAACTGGAGAGGAATGGAGCTTTACATGGCATCCTACAAATGCAGCTACAGAAGGTGGGCAGAAATAGAGCTCTGAAAGAAAGAAAATATCTGTGAGACATTTATATATGCAGGGAAGTTGTTAGCCTGCAAATTATTTCACACCTGACTCTTATGAACTACATCAGGTAATATCTACCTGCAAATGGTCAGCTCATAGAAAGATCCATGTGCTGTGATCTTTCCCAGAAAGCACTTCAGTTCAGTGTTTGCAGCTGTACCTGCTAAGGAGAGAAAGAAAACACCATTTTGTCTAAAGGACAAGTAATTCCAGACAGAAACTGTAATTAAAATCCTGCTTTTTAGGAGGAAAGGGAAAAATAAAAAAAAGGAAAAAAGAGAATAAAGAGTGTAGCAGTAGCAAGGTACCACTTCCAAAGCAGTTCCAAAAAAATATTATTATCCTTGTATAAATGAGACTTAGCAAATTACAGACAGCATTTTTGAGCAGTTTCACCACATTTAATGGTCATTTTTATGTTTAGTGAACTTCCATACCAAGGCAGCTCTTCCATAGCCATGAGAAAGCACTGTAAGATACTGTTGTATCTGGAACCTAGGACCACTTCTAACATCTTGCATTAATTTAAATTGTGAACCAGTTTAGCTAATCTGACATAAACCCCTATATAATTACTTTACATCAGATTTATATAGATAGAAAAAATATATCTGTTCCCTCAGCAACAGTTTCAGTCCAGAAACTGTAGGTAGAGAGTATTAGTTTGTGACCAGCCTTCAGCCTTAATAATTGTATGGTTTTGAGACTGAAGCTTGTAGAATCCATGCACCTCAGAGGCAACTCTAAATCTTATTTTAATACTGATGAGACCAATTTCATTTCCATATAATGTTAGAAAAAGAGATATATCAGTACCTCAAACCCAGTATATTTACCTCATATTTTCATTAAATTGATAAAAACACCTTATGTCTCATTCTACCGCTGTACTTGCAGTCAATGTGTAGATCAGTCAAATTTGCATTCAGTGACGTGCTGTTGGCTTATGGCTCGTAACAGTGCTGGTGATTGCAAAAAGATAGAACAAGAAAAGTTTGTTGTAGTGGCTGAGTTCATAGCCTTTTGTTACCCACTTTTATAAAGACGCTCTTTGTTATGCTTTCATCTTTTTTTATTTATTTGGTTTGGAAATGTCCCAATTTGTTCCACCATATTATAAAAGCTTTGCTCTGTTTCCCATCTGCTGTCTTCAAGAGATCAATTTTTAGATCAATTCATCAGTCGAAACACGTGGCTTTTCTGCCACAGTTTCTCTAAAATCCATCTTTCCAGTCCCACGTAGACTGAAATGGGTCAGTTTTCATCAGCCTTGGCATTAAACCTCTGTGCTGTCCCATGAGCCCTATCCAATATCTTAGGAGGGGTCGGAGTGGGAAACAAATTATGTGACTCTTAATTCTGCTTTTCTCATTCAGATGCCAGTACATCAAAACTAGATCTCCCTGGGCCAGAGCACTTTGTCATGTTACCTGGAGTAATACTGGTTTGTGAATTATGCCTGGTCAGTAGAGCGTCTCGGTTTGGTCACATTAATCTCTTTGAATCACTGAACTCTACCATCTCATTTTTCATCTTGCAGAAAGAAGCTGGCAGACTTTTTGTCTAGTGCCTGACCCCACAGCAGTCAGAGGAACCCAGAGGTCTCACAAGCAGCATCAGGACCAGCCACCGAGGGTATCCTGTCCTCAGCCTCCACTATCCCATCCATTACTTAACAACCACATAAATGGCATGTTAATCCCAGATGGTGTAAGAGATCCCATTTCACATACTTTAGCAGATCAACAGCTCACTGTCTATCCCAGACAGAAGAACATTAGGAATTAATGGACAAAAATTAATTTATAATTAATTTATCATTACTAGAGGATTCTATATTTATTATCAGCCTTGAAGAGCTTACCTGTTATTGTATTTAGAAAACAGCCAGCTAAATATAATGCATTCAGTCTGTGAGCATAAGCTTGATAAGCTCATGATGCAGATATAATTTTGAAATTCCATTATGGATCCGTCTGCGTTCTTTTGCCTTAGATCTTCAAATGATCCATAAATTAGGAAATATGATTCCTAATTTCAGTAAATACCTTAGAAAAATCCATACAGAGATTTCAGAATTCATTTGGAAGTGGAACCTGTCACCCTTCCAAAGAATTAATTTCAGCTGTTGTCAATAAAAGTAGATATTTCAATATGCTGCTTTTTAAATTAATAAGGTTAAGATATGGGGTCATTTTTTTCCAAAATTACAAGTGATGTTTAAAATAGAGCCTTTTTCTGTTAAACATGTGTGATTAAGAGGAGAAAAAAGCATTTCTGCTATTGAAAATTGTAGAAGGTATGGATGGGAAATGAATGTATCTACTACTGCCACAGACGTCTATAGTCACAAGCACCTGGATACTGTTGTATGGTGTCAGCTCTCAAGATGTTTTAGAATAGAACAGTTCAGATGAAATTACCAGCTTGACCATCTAGAAACTAACCTGCACACAATGCAAGAAATGTTAGGGTGCTTAGAGTATCTATTTATCTAGAGGCCTTTAAAATGGCATTTTGTCAAATTAAAAAAAAAAAAAAAAAAAAAAAAGAAGG
>WEKY01011483.1:17030-41186 GCA_013390045.1 Picathartes gymnocephalus | reverse complement strand
ACCTTTTAATCTTTCTCTTGGAAAAGAACTGGGGTCATTGGGTTTTATTTCTGCCATAAAGGAATAAGGGAATGGAGTTCCCCGTGAGTTTTGGGGTGAAATGAGGACTAGCTGTAACTAAAAGCAGAAAAAGCCTAGCACCTTCCTTTCCCTCCAGTCCTATTTTGTCAGTCCTTTCCATTATTTGTCTTTTACAGTTTCCTCTGATTTCTTAACTTCCCTGATAAAAAGAAGTGGGTTTTTTTTCTAACTCAGAAAGTAAATAAATAGGTAAACAAGATTCCCATGAGAAAGCAGCCCAAGTTCATTAATATAGTCCTATCACTATGTATTCCTTTCAGCTTTTGAAAATCGCGTAAGCTGATAAACCTAAGATTTTGAGCGAGAAACTTACTATGAACTGAAAAGTGTAGTTAGGCAACAGTCTCGCAGAGACTTGTCACAATTTTGAGAAATGCGTCAGGATTTGATCTTGCCTTATAAGGAAGTATTAAGTTGGTTTAAAAATAGAAGTATATTTATAAGTTGTAGAAGAATGACATTCCAGGACACTGCATGATGAATTAGGTGTACTCATAGTGCTGGTAAGGGTGCTTCACGAGTAAAGCAGTTACCTCTTTAGAAGAGGGACTAAAGGGGAGGGAAAGTTGTCCAAAGGACAGCAGTTGCAAATAGAATAGTTTTTAAAAACTCATATGTGATCTAGATTCCAACCAAATCAAGGGATTTGTGAATAATGCAATATAAGTCACCACTCACTGGTTTTGTATCTGTTACAGAAGCTGATACATAGCTCAAAATAGAATAGAATAAATTGTGCAAGAACTAAACTGGGACTTCCAGTAAGCGGGGTTTAAAACACAGTATGATTTTTTCTATTAGGATCTTCTTCAGTCAACAGTGAAATAGAGAAGTAGGAGGATGGAATAGATAGTGAAATATGAGCCCTAGTATTTCCAAGTAAAATCTGATTTGCCTGAACATGGCAGAGAGCTGTTAAACATTATGAGCCAACGCAAATGGTCAGTAAAATTTGGGTTTCCTCATATACTGGGCATGGATGTTCCATTGGGTATGATAACAGCTGTGTAAAATTCAGTCTATTTCTCCATAAAGATATGCCTGAAGCAGATATTAAAAGGAAACTGAATTATAGATTAGGTTCTACATTGGGGGAAAGAACTGAGAAGAACTCAGATGTGAATAGAAACCAATATTTCATTGCCTAAAGATCAACTGTGTTAAAAACGGTGAGAAATTTAGAGCAGGATGTAACTTTGAAAGATTCACCCTCAGGAGACTATGCACAACATCAGGACAGTAAACTTTCAATTGCCCCAAAAGAGCCTTTTCCAGGAGCTTAGTTACAGAAGTTTATTTCCTCAAGGCAAGTGGTCAGTCAGCAAGTATTTTGTTCAAATACTTCTGAGTTTCTTGGCAATAGATACACCATAAGTTTAGAGATAGAAATGGCAAAGGTCCATTCACAAGCAGAAGAATATTTCAGAATACCTCAAGATTTCCTGCTTTGCTTAGAGCAGTCAGGGAAATAAATACCTCTCTACATAAAAGAAGGTCATAACAGCCACTGTGTTAGTGCCCTGCTGTTTCAAAATCACAATGTTGACAGCATCCCCATGTCAACAGAAACGTGAATGAAATAGTGAGGAATAACTGCATTTATGAAAGGACTTTCTTTGTCACCATTTGGCTCTGTCACTGATATGCTGGTGGAGAAAATATTGCTGTTGGGATTTGCTGTCAGTGCCCAAAAGCTCTGTGGCTAGTAAGAGAATAAAAGTGGGAAAAAATCCAGGAAACTGCATTATAACCTGATCTTTACTTTGGGAAATGGCTTCAGAGATCAGGTTCAGTAGAAACAGTGAAGTGCTACTCTACCTAAAGACCACTCTCCTGAAGGGAAGATTTGATCCCAGAGTTCATACAGCATGCAGTACACCTTTCTGCTATACTGGTAAACATTAGTCTCTCTATACAGATGCCTTATGTTCCAGACAGGAGGATATCAATGTTCAAAGCAAACCTGACATGGACAAATCTAGGATTTCTTGTTTACCTGGCACGCAGGGTCGTAAATGACACATATATGAAGACATAAGTCACGCTGCAGGTGTCTGCACTCTTACACTCCTAACCTCCAGCGTGGGTTCTGCCTGTGCCAAGTGGATTCTCCAGAACTGTCACTGAAGTGCAAAGGTTAAGTGGCCTTCTGGATGGAAGGCTTTGATCAATCAGAAATTAGGCCAGCTCGAACGTGGCTTACATTAGAGAGAAAAATAGAGAAGAATAAAGTACCATCCTGAGGCTCCATGTCCAGGACAGCATGTAACTCTCCAGGGTCCAAAACAGCAGCAACTCTCTATCTCTAGCCCACAGTAACCTCCAGGAGAATGCTTCAGCTCCAGGACATATTGACAGGGAAATGAAAGTGGTACTTAATGTCCAATTTAACAATTTAACAGCAGAGAACAAATCACGCGCAAAAATTGAAGCAGGCGGTCACCGTATCATTCCTTTGGGTAGGCTGATATGGGCTGGAGTGCCTGGGAAGTAGATTCCTCAATAAATGGAATGAATAAGTCAATCAGAGTTTCACTGTTGGCCCCCAAAATGTTCTACCTAAAATTCATTCATGTTAGAGATCTATTCAAGTCATGTTTTCTTTCTCAGTTTTCACAGAAGACTCCGGGGAGTTCTGTTGAATCAAGGCAAAGAGCTTGAATTCATACCTCACAAAGAAATACATGTGGGCAGACCAAATATGTATAAAATCTGATTTTCTTTGTTTTCAAAGAAATTTTTATTTTATAATAAAAAGTTTATAAAGCACTATTTTTTTTCCCCTAGAAAAATCACAGTTCATTGATTATATTCAGTGATAACTCTCTGCAAGAAGGAAATTAATGGTTCAGGGAGGCACATAAGTACATTTTAAGGATTGCTAGGAAGATCGAGTAGAAATATGTGTGAGCAAGGTACTATGACTGTTCTTCTGGGGCAATAAAGCACATAATGAACATGGTCTAGCCCTGATAAATGGCAGCTATCTGCACCCTCCATTCTGGAACCTGAGAGATGCAGGCTTCCCAGTGATTTTTTTTCTGCTCATTACACTCTTACTACACTTTGAAAGCAGAAGCACAACTTGCATTGTAACACTCAGTAATGTAAAGCACCTGTTAGCTAAAGGAGGATATTCTAAATTAATGATGTCTCAAGCCTAGCAAAGTATTGACAGGATTAGATTATTTTAAGTGGGATCTCAGAAAATGGTGCCCTGATTTGTTCAGAAAAATCTCCTGGTAAAGTATTCAAAAGGCAGAATAAATAGACTAAATAATAAAATCATAACCTTCTGCTGCCTTTGAGAGACCAGCACAGAGGTTTTCAAAGTCTGTAATGAATGGCACTTGCATTTGACTTAGAGTACACGCAAAGGGTTTATGTTAGGAATCATTACTACCTAAAACAGAGTCACCTGATATTTCAAAAGCAAAAACCCTTCTCATTGCAGGGATTATGGCAATATAAGATGGAAGTCTATGCTCACAGTCACCCACTGGGGCTAGATCGGTTTGCGCGCTCCTGCCAGGCAGCATGACTGTGACATTCAGGGTGTGGTTGAGCTCTCTAGTTGCCATTGTACCTGGGGCAAGACTGCTTAAGAAGCTTGTGCTAATAGCACTGAGCTGCAATTTGTGCTGAAAGCACAGAGTGAAAATAATATATTGTAACAGTAATGACTTCCTGACCGAAGTACTAAGTCAAACGTGTCAGAAATAGTAAATTTAGGCTGGAGAATGACCCAAAATTCTAATCATTACAGCAGGAATAGATCTGAAAGTGTTGAAGGTGGTTACTGCTGGTTCTGTAGATAATGATTTTGAGAACTGCCTATTTCCTCTCTTAATCTCACTGGTTGATTAATATTGGCTCTATCATCCTGAACAGTATAAATCAAGTCAATTGACAACATCAATCTGCCTTTTTAACATCTCCAGAGTAACTGCTAGCTTTGATACAACAACTGTGGTATCTGCTTTGTTTAGCAGATGCTGTGCAGAGAGTCCTAGAAGATTTCAAGCATATTTATTAGTTTGATATAAAATGCATGAAAGAAGCACGTGGAGTTACTGCTTTGTTTCCTCCTCTCAAAATTGCAACTGGGCCAGTAACACTTAATGCAAAGTTAATTTAGTCAAGATACTCGAGAGCCACTTGGCTCTGTTTCTAAATTCCTCCCTTTGTCCTTTGCAAAGCTTTGAAGTGTTACTCTGTGAGGTGGATGTTGTAATGAGCCTGTTTCTAAGAGGATCAAAGTAGGAGAGCTGCCCAAAGCAGCATCAAAGATACACAACAGAGAGCCCTTTAATGAGCAAGAGGGACATAACTCATTTCCACAAAAATAAAACCCTAAACCAGGATTTAGATTAAATATTTAAAATTGAAAATGATTTTATTTTGTCTGGAGCTTGCTCGCAGAAAGTAAAAACCTCAAAGAGAAGAGGAAATGTCTCCAGCTAACTCGGCTAAACTTGAATGACTGTCATGTGCTGGATGGTGTCACCACCACTTAATGGAGTCCAAATACCTGTGGCCTAAGCTGAAAGTGGCAGTGACAACCGGCACGGGCACAGGCAGGGTAGTAGCCTTGTGCTAGAGCGGATTCCTTTCCCATGGATATGAAAATAGAAAGCAAACATACGGCAGGAAGTTGCAGCAAGCACTGCAGAGTGAGAAGACAGCCTGGAAGGGGAACAGGGGGGAAGGGTGGGAGAAAGAAAAGGAGTGGGAGGGAGGACTGGCCATGTAAATTATGTGCCAGGAAATGAATTCCTTATAATGTCTCTTGCCAGAAGCTAAATCCTAGCACATGGAAGTCGTCTTTTTTCCCTTTCTTTTGCTCTTTACACAGTTCCTCTGAGGGCCAGAGAGGAAGGAGCAGGGAGAGAAAGAGGGGAGATTCAGTGTTTACTTACTGTGTGACGAAGGAGCTATATGATCCAGCTTTAACATCAGAAGGCATGTGACACCATAAAAGGCACGAACACGATAATATCCTGCTTCTCGTTAGATGGGATTTTTTCATCTTATTTTATTTGGTCACTGGGATTCTTCAATATGTTGTAGGGTTGAAATACCGGAAGAAATGTGTTTCTGTTCAGAGGCTGAGAGTACTTGTGGCACTGTATTCAGTAATGAAATGGGGGCTTATTTGTTTGACTTTGCAGCTGTCTGTGCAAATACAGCCTCTGCTTATGTTTGGTTTTGTTTAAGGAATTACCTATAGCATCTATCAAGGCTGTAGAAATGTATGCCACTTACCTGTGCTCAACTTGGGGACAAAATGACAAGACTTATATTTGAGCTTGGGTGTTTTTTCCAAAATGTAGCAGAAAACATCTGGCAGAAAGTTAAAAACCTTGATAGCAAACCAAAGTACGCTTCCAGCTTATAAGAGATCAGTGAAATATGATGCAGTGAGCAGAACGAGTAATGAAACTGGACACAAAGTAATTATTTAGCGCACTAACATTTATTGGGCATTAAGCATGAAAGGTAGTCCTTCCACATTTTTTTCCTTCCCAGCCCACATAGTTCAGGATACCACATATCTCAGCATGTGCAATGCCATGGACAAAACCAGTATCATTTTCTTTGAAGATATTTTGTGGGAAAAAGCACTGGACACTTTCAGATGTAAGGAACACAGATACTGTCTTCCTCTTCTTCTTCTTCTTCTTCTTTTTTTTTTTTTTTTAAATTAACTACAACCCTACAATGCTTATGAGTCTGTACATAGCAAAATAGCAAAATTTCGTAACTTAAGTTAGTAAAGTCAAGTAGGAGGCTGCTTTCAACAAAAGCTGCTGAGAACACAGGAGTTTCCAGTGAAAGGAATTGGCTGATTCTATAGAGTATCTTAAAAAAAAAAAAATTATTTTTAAGAATGACTGAATGTTAAACCATTTTCAAGCACCATAATTTCTACCAATTTCTTCTGCTTCAGTACCAAGGATAACCCATATTACTCAGTTTTGGTAATGCCTTAACTCAGGAATAAGAATTTTTACATAAGAATGTTTTATTTCCCACATAGACTTAAAGAATCCCTAAGATCCTTTTAAGCATTCTGCTTGTATTCTATTGATCTATTTAATTACTAACAAAATTATTATATTTATAATTAAAACAATTTGTTATAATTGGAGAGCAGGATTCTACTCAGCCTTTACAAGCATGATTTCTTAACAGTGCTAGTTTAGGCATCTTTTGCTATACCTGTAAGCTGCATTCATCTTGCTATTGGAAATTTTGGGTATAAAATGAAAAGGATGTTTCCCTCAAAAACATAGGATTAGCTAGTGTCAAGCTGTGGGATACTGCTCCTCCCAGGAATTTGCTGTATTCGTTTAGCTATGCAGTATCTGAGCTATTTACCTCAGTCTTACTGAATTCATGCTGCTAAAATGAGAAGGACACGTAGCAATAAGTGACACATTAGGTCTTCCAAAAAATCTTCCATTCAATGTGAAAACAACTTGCAACTTCATTGTGTATGCATTTCCAAATGTAAGTTTTCAGTACCCTTAGTCACAGCTTTCAAAGGTTTCTCTGATAAAATAGAAGCTGCCTTGTCCTGTCTGAGCTGTTGTTTCCTCTGAGTATCATCAATGAGAAACCTCTCTCCCAAAATCCTCTCATGCCAGGCAAGACTCAAGAACAATTCCAGTTCCAAACTGTAGCAATGACCTACCTACCTGGAAGCTGCAAGGCTCTCAAGATACAAGTGCTCTCAGTTAACTTCTCTGAAAAAAAGGAAAATATATACCACTGGTTCTAAGTATATCACATTATGTTTAAACATAAAACATGCATCTCTTTCTACAGATATCCCACACTTCTTGCTGTCATTGCTGTTGTTGGCAGGACAAAATTTTTGTAAAGTGACAAGATGCCTAATTATGGTACTTGAATAAATCTGATATAATAATGCCTTCATTGTCAAAACCATACATGAATAACAGCAACTGAAATAAAATGCATTTTGACACTTCTGTGCTACTCAGAATCCTGCACTGAGATGCCTGAGTAGAGCGATCCTTGTCTAATGTCCTGTCAAATGATTTTCTAAAAGTCTGGATTCAGTGAAAATCGAGATAGATGTCATATCCTTATGCAGGGATAAGTATTAGTCCCGATCACATGGCCTTAGGATTCTCTGTAGCTGTGGTACCTGAAGCAAGATATCTTTGATGCTTTAGCATCCTTTCTTTAAAAACTGGGCAAAACTACGCCCATGCAATACAATTACTGTTGGTTTGCAATACAGATCCACAAGTAAGGCACACTGGGAATATTGTGAGGCTGCTGAAAGATTTAATGAATTAACATGCTTTACCTACCCTTGAAGCACCAAGATTCTAGCTTCTTCTCTGCCTATAAGAATAAGGAAATTTTACCAGGTAGCCAAAACATAATACATAAAGATTAATTTTAGGAACAAAGACATCTTTCTAAAGGAATTGAAATTTGTATTCAGTCTTCTAATCTATACTTGAGACTGAGTCCTTATGAAAATCAAGCTCTTAAACAATTTGCTTGGCCTTGTTAAGAACACTTCACTTCACTTGTGTGTCATGACCTTATGATAGTGCATAAGCAGTTTACTTAGAATATAGCAAGGTGCTAAGTACTTCAATTCTTTTCAATTAAACTTACGAACACTTCATTTTCAGTTTGTTTTATTGCACTTGGCATTCTTGAGACAATTGAACTCATAGCTATATATGTTATATCTTAAAACAAATTTTAAATCTATCTATTTGAATATCACAAATTATGCTAGTTGATTTAAATACTATGTGGAAACCAAGAGCTATTTGGTCAAATTCTGTGATCCCATAAAACATATTAAATGGTGTGTTTTATGCGTTGTAAAACATTGATTTAAACATTATAAGAATGTACTCTCACATTAGTCCTTGATATTTCCAATTTCCTGTCTAGAGGTATCAGCAGGTTAAGGATTAGATAAACTCATGGTCAAAAGATCATCAAATAGATTAAAAAAGGGTACATGCCTGCCTAGTCCTAAACCAGATAGAACCACAATTCTGGATGTCCAGGGACCAAGGGGACTGGACTTCTGGAAGTACAAAGGCTCATGTGTCCTTCCCTATAGCACTCCTGGAAGCTAGGCCACCACTCTCACCCAGCAGCAAATTTCTTTATTTCTTAAGTGAAAATATTAATCAAAACAACGACTGTAATAATAATAAAAGAAGAAAAAATATTGCTTACCTCTCTGTTCTTTTATGCAAAATTATCTTTCTTTTCCTACTGTAAAATTAGCTAGAGAAAATGAATACTGAATAAATATGCTTGTGACTGACACTGATTTACTACACAGAGTTAGAATTTAGCCCAAATGCTGCTTTTCATTTTTCAAAAAGCAGCAGTATATTTTAACATGATTAGCAATGGCAGTGTCTTTTCATTTGACAGAAAAAAACTGCAATAACGAGTAACACAATAGTTCTTTTGTGACCACAACTTGCTCACAAAAATATTATTTTCCTTCATTCATTTGCATATGGTTTTATTTGCAGAAGGAAAAGCACAATTATATAGATAATTTAAATTATGAAAGACATGAAACTTGGATGACTCATTTAAAAATTCTCAGAAATAATCTTTGAGAAGTGTTTTTATTCATCTCATTCTACTTTTCTCAAGGGCTGACGTGCATAAAAGGGGAAGCTGATCCCTTCCACATGTTCTCCTTGAGGGCTGTGTGTAGCACCATCATTAACTTAAAACAAACTTTGCAGACTCTTACTCAAAGGCATGGCTGAATCCAAGCCAGCAGAATTCAGACTGGCGTTTCTCCACCTCCTCTGACCAGGGAATACTGTGAAAGGACAATTTTGTTTCTCTGCACCAAGTATTACAGTGTTTTAGTGGACCTGTGTGATCTGTCCCAACAGTTCTGCTGCCATAGTTCATAAATGAACTTAAGCAGCACAAACATCAACCTTTGTATAAGATATTTATCTGTAACAAAACCTGTAATTTAATTTTTTTTATTGTAAACAAATTTGTCGGTTTTAAACGTAATCTTATGTCAAATCCAAGGCAAGGAGTTAATTTTTTAGAAACGTACTATTTTGTTTAGAGTCACTTTCAGGAAACACTTGAGCTTCCCTTACTTGTCTCATGGGATGTGGACTGGAGTATTCTCCTTTGAGACAGCCTTCCTTGTCTGATATATCTCCCAAATGCTTCAATATCTTCCCTGCAGTTAAACCTCAAAAGTGAGCTACAGAATTAAACGTGTGAATGGTACCCAACTGGATAAACAGAGTAACGAGAGAGCCCAGCTTACTGGAATTACAAAATACAAGAACAAAAGAAAAATTATACTGGGGCAGGTGAAATGTTAACTTACTATTCATTGGAGCTTTTGCAGTGGTCAGTAGAAGAGGTAAGATGATACAAGAAAATTAGAAATTAATTGCTTCTTCTGACATGTTGTCCCAGTTCCCCAAAATGCACCATTTCTAGGACTTCCCAAGCTACACTTCACATCTAAGGTACTGTAATATCAGCTTTATTCTTCCTCAAATGAATGTGTTTGAACCCATCTATACTAGTGGCCTTCAGAATTTACAGTAGCAAAGAAGTTTCAATTTAATCATGCGGAGTGAGATGAAAGAGTTTAATTTATTATTTTCAAAACTTTTATTTTAAATTAGTGTTGGGTGTCTTCCAGTCATTTACTTGAGAAATGGTGAATAATGGTTAGCTAGATGCTGTGCCAAGCACAATCTTTTAAACTTGTACCACATCCCTCTCATTGCCTCTTCCATCCATATATCCTCCCTTCCTGTGGAAATGGTCTCTATCTTTGATCTTCCCAGTCCTCTCACATGTCCCTTGAATTGTAATTCCCATAACTCACGTGAAGCAGTTCAGGAAACACGAAATGACCTTAAATGTATTTATAACAAAACATTTCAAAATTTCCCAATAATATAGTTGAGTCCCTTCCTATGCATTCTGCGTAATTTAGTTCAGTCCCACAGGGATATGAAAACAATTACACAGATGTAATAATACTTCTGGGAATAAAAACTGCAATTCCAATCCATTTTATCAGAATTTTTCCTAAATTTTGAGAAGTGTGTCCTTACGTGTATTTTTCTGATCTATACTGACATCAAGATCCAAGTCCAATTTGCCACACAATTTAACAAATCTCAATAAGAAATTCTCTTGATTAAGACAAACACCTATAATTTTTGGGTTTCCTTTTTAAGTTGAAGTATTTGATCACCAAATCTGGAAGTCAAAGTGGCTGCAAGCAGGTGTGGAACAGACTTCCTTTTGAAGCTGAATGAAGTCAAAGACAGGAAAAATGGCACACAGTAAATTTAAGTCAGTTAACTATTCTTTTTTAATAAAGTAAGTCACCTTGGTAAAGCAAGGTAATGACTTGTCAGTCTGAAAAACTCAGTTGATTTTAGTGCCTTCGCACTCACTGAACAGAGAGAAGAATTTATCATCTGATGTTTTCCTTTAGACAGCCCTTCTCCAAACACCATAGTGAAAACAGATATTTTTTGGAATCTTCCAACCTTGTCAGAGTAAAACTTAACAGCTATGCACACATGGTAGGGCAGAGAGATTTCGCTCTCAGAGAAACGTAAAATCTAAGCCAGGCTGAGGCAGCTGAGATCCTGTGCTGAGGCACTAAGGCCGTAAGACTTTCTCGGCTTTTCTCAGCCAGCGTTACTAAGATAACGAAAATGCGTATGCTTATTTTCAAGCTCTGTGCCGAGAGAACCAGCGCAACGTGGCTGTCATCCCAACAGCCTGCTCGCCCGCTCTGGCGACAGTTTTCTACTCCACGGCACCCCCCCGCCTCTCTCCACCAGCCACAGTAACGTGCCCCCTTCACTGTGAAATTAAATCAATCTCATCTGCTGCTGTTCGATCGCTTTCTTCTCCCTGCTCAGCTCCTCAGTCCTGCTCTGCCTTTGAAAGCCCCTTTCCACCGCACCATATGGCAGCTGGGAGAAGGGCAGAGCTGTGATCTGTCTTGTAACAAAAGAGGCTGTGGTGTCAAAGAGCCTCATGAATGCATGAGACACGCTCGTGTATAGAGAAATGCCTCTAGCTCTGTCAGGGAGGACTAAAGAGCAGGCTGATAGGCCTGACATCGCTTTTGGGTTGAGAAAGGCACCAGCTCTCTCTGCAGCTCATCCCTTCCTTCCTCCCGTTCTTTGGTTTTATGCCAAAATCCTATTAGATCCATTAATGACACGAGACACAAAGTCAGAGTGTGTGGCAGAACAAGAAATTAAATCAGGCCACCTTATTTACTCCCTATCACTGTTTTTGAGATAGAATCATAGTACTGAAAGAAAAAAATAGCCACAACAAACTAGACTTTAATAGTGTGCCAAAAAATAAACAAGCAAGTCCTATCCCCGCCAAAAAAGGGATTGAACACACTCCTGTACATTGCCTGTGGTGGCAGATTTACAGCAGAACTGCAAATTGAACGCTGGCAGGGTGACGCTGAAATACTGTTTAAAGCACGCTGTTGGGTTCATTTTGCTTCCTCAAGCCGCTCCTGATACAAAAAAAAATGACTCTGGGTCAGAAAATTAACTAGACTTGAGACTGTGTGTGCCCTTTGAGCTGTTACAGAGTAATTGCTCCTAATTTTTGACTATGAAAGAAATGCAAACTGACACTTACAAAACACACATTCCTTTACCCTCTTTCTTCTGTTTCACTTTCTCATTTTCTGTTCTGGTGATGTTTGGCGTGCTTCGTTTCACAGAAATGCCTATAAAATGCATTCATGACCTTCACACACACAGTTGGCACAATGATAGAATTCACAAATCTGAAATACACAGATTACAAATTTTTATTGCTACCAGGGAGGAGGAAAAACCACCACTCCTGTGCAGCAGAATGCAACACCGTGTATTTAATGAAGAACAAGTTACTGAACTTAAATATTTCATTAATAACTTCAGTTTACAAGTTTCATTTTTTTCATTAATAGCTTCAGTTTCTGAACATAACTGGGGACTACTGTGCTGTTTTATCTCCATAAAGAAGACTAGTTAAACCCTTAAACTGGAATTAAGTTACTGTTTCTGCCCCTTCCCTACAAAGGCCTCAGAAATCACACAGTCTTCTGTCCCTGGGGTTACTTAAAGCAACCTGGGCAAGCTTCCAAATGCTGGTATATGTGACCTTTACAAGTATTCCACAACAGCAGCTCCCAAAGAAATAAATCCATGAACATGCGAATACAGAAACTCAGCAGCGGCATGGAGATTAAAAGATGAACTTCTATCAACATTGCTGAATTGTGTCCCTACAATCAGCTTAGAAGTTTAGTTTATAAGGTTTTACTTTAACACATGCAACTGCATAAAGTATGTTTGTAGTATCTCCTGAGTCTTCCCTCTTGGAATGCACTTAATGTAAAGCTATTGAACAGCATTATATATATGTACATATTAAAGATACTGTTTATATGTTCATCACATGTCACAGACAACTTTCAAAAATAAACTACAATGAACTATGAAATGTAAAAGTCCCACTGGAAAAAAACTTTGAAAGCGCCTGTTTAAAATTAATTCTGCGAAGTGTCGGGAAAAAAAACTCCTATAAACTGCTCAGGAATGCCTCTGGAATGACTCTGGGGAGGTGAGCGAGCATGGTGTTTGATAAACTTAAAACTTCAGTGCACTCGGGGTTTCTTGAATTGTAACAGCAGAGTTTAAGCTCTCCTCTCGGGAGCGGGGTTTGTGCGGGGTCCCTGCTGGGAGGGAGGGAGGGAGCCCAGGCAGGCAGGGAATAAAGCCGCAGTTCAAGCTCCCCTTCAGCCCAGCCACATCTGTGTGCATGGCCCGCGCCCACCTCTGAACAGGGTGTTCCTCCCACTTCCACTTCATCTCACACGGCCCTGAGCAGCGAGCGCGCTGAGAGCTTTTCTGCTGGAAAGCTGCACTTTCAAATTTATTTTACGAGGCCGGAGCTGACAGAGCTGACGCAGGCTAACAATAACATATGCTCATTTTGAGAGTCTGGTTTGTATTTTCTTGTAATCTGAGAATAACTGTAAAATTGCCTGAAACTCCCCAGTTTCAAAATCAGTCTAGCACAGAGGATATTGACACTGAACTTGGTGGGGCCAAACTTTACAGCCTTTCAGTTACATTTTTAAGGAGTTTTTCCTCTGAAACACATTTTTGTGCCTCAAATATTTTTAAACAATACTGACAGCGCTCAGAGAAGGACTAAAAAGTTTATTTTACCAAAATGCATTTATGTCTTACATTTTGTTTTCCATGGTTAGAGCCCATAGCTATACATTCTGCCCTTCAATAAACAGTTCATGTAGATATACTGTGACTGCAGTAGATTTTTTAGATACCAGCTCTGCAGCTTTCAAACTGAGCATCACTTTATACAGAAGATACTTCACAGAAGGCAACATACTAGGCTAAAATGATTGAAGACCAACAGAACAACCCCCCTGCTTTTTACTTGAATTGAAACTTTAGCTGATATAAAATGATGTGTGTATTTCAGAGTCAGAAGAAACCCATGATAACCAGGGAAAGCAGGAGATGCTAAAAGCTCCTGAAGTCTAATGCTGACCACTCTCAGTGTACCAATGTGTGATCAAGTTTTATGAGGTAATACATAAACACAAACCAAACTTTATGCATTCAATGTCAGCATGATTTTTCTCTCCTGATTAACTCATGAACTTCTAGAAGTTTTGCCCAAGTGAGAAATGCAGGCTCATATGCCTGCCAAAAATATTGCAGTAATTGCACCATAAAACTCTTAAGTTTGCAAGTGTACTGAAATTCATACTGTAAGTGGTATAATGGTATCACAATACACTAGATATATAATAGAGAAAAAATCCAGCAATTTCCAAGGGAGATTACAAAGCAAAATTCTGAAACAAAAAAAACAAGATAGTCTGCTACTTATAAAGTATTAAATAGCAGAAAATGAGATAAAGACTAAATGTGAAAAACCTGAAAAAGAGTCTCAGAAGAGGTTATTGGGATGTGAACCCTTATTCTCAGGTGAATTGCTGTGAACTTGTGTAGTGCTTGGTGATTTGCTGTGCAGACCTTTTTGAACATTCAGTTCAGTCTGACATTCCTGCTTCCAGAAGCCAAACTGCATTCAAGGTTAGCTTACATTATGTTATTTATTTTCCTGGTGCTTTTCTTCTAGGTTTATTAGTTATCATGATAATGGCAAGACCATACAAGTAAAGAGAATCTGAGCAAAAAATCTGCTTATTCAGTATTCAAATTGCTCAGTGATGGCTGTCACATTGTTTTGAACTTCTCTTCCATGAAGACATTTATGTAATGATTTCTTTCTGCACAAAGCAATTATTTATTGAAAGGTCCTAGCAGAATCAGGGCCTGTTGTTCAAGTTGAGCATCCTTGTCTTCTCTGGTTTTGTTTAATATAAATGGGACAGCCTAAATATAAATGAGCAAAGGACGGAGAAGTCCTCTTCCTTGTTCTCCGTGTTCCTATATTGTACAAGAAAAGAGAAGGACCTTGGCTCTAGAGAATATGTGTGGTGGTTAAGTAGGGAGGGACTGCCAAAGGGTCCCAGGGTTTCAGAGATTTGCCAGCTTGTGCCCATCTCACACTGTGTTTGTCTGCCCCATAATCTGAATCACGCTACTTACATCCTTGGTGGAAAGGAAGGAGGGCAGCAAATTGCACTAAGTCATAAATTGGATTAGTTTGTGCCTTAATAGAGTCAATAAGGATCTACAGCTCAAACTTTGTCCTTTACGTGTACTGCTGTACCCAAATATCACAGCACAGCTGATGAATAGGTACTGTTATCTGAGAGGCACCATTAGCATGTACTAGAAAATTTAAAAAAAAAAAAAAAATTACAAAGTGAAATCCCAGGCAATACGGATCTAATCTGAATATAGGAGCTCCCTAGGAGCATTGCAGCCTTACCAAAACAGCATCCTTGAGAGTAACCTGCCCTCTTTTCAAGTCCGAAACAGCCTTGCCAGTGACTTCAGTGGGACCAGTATATCATCTTGAAAAGTCAAGATTTACAAAATAAACTTTGATATAGCACAAAGAACTTGCCTGAACATTTAAGAAAATAAATGCTTTAGAATCTGAAGTATAAATCATACACTGTACTGCAGCTAGCTGCAAAAATAGGCATCAGAAGGCAAGTAGGTGAGCAAAAAGAGAAAAGTAGAGTTTTATAAAAGCTGCAGAACAAAATCAGGTCATTAAATTCAAGTAGTTTTTTTCTTCTCCTTCTGCATTTTTCTTGCAGACGGTAAACTGTTAACTTCTATTGAAGAAAAAGTAATTTAGGTCTGTAGCTAAATGTTAGCAGAGTATGAACAGCCTAACATTCAAGTTAGACACGTATCTTTTTTAAATTAAAAGACTGTCACACAAGAATAAATGGTACAATATTCTGGGTTACATTTATACACAAACCTCAGTGGCTTTTTGTCTTACATTTTTCTCCATCATTAGTTGTTTGGTTTTTGTTATGGTCTTTTTTGTTTTTCACTTTAATTATTGCTGTTAACTTAAATGTAGAATATGCTCAATGATTTTGGTTATTGATTTTCATGCTCTTGAAACACATCCTCTAGTTCTCATAAAAAGGATTAAAGTACTTTATTTATTTGCTAAGCAAGCACAACAAACATAGAGGAAAAGATAACTCCTCAACAGCTTTTACCCCACAATTTCGCTTATGAGTTCTTAAATAAAAAGCTCTCTAAAGTAGTGTGTAGTTTACTAAGGTGCCCTAAAGGATTTTCACTTACTAACAGTCATAATCATACCTTTATGGTATGTGCATGTGTTCCCCTAAGAAAACAATATGACCAGAAGCAAAAAGCATCAAAACGTTTTTGACAGAACACCGTACACTGAAAATTAAGAATCAGAATCATATCACTTCTGAGTGTTCACAGATTTATAGTTCACATCTGATCTTTCCTAATTGAAGCAAACAATTGTGTGATTTGTAACAGGTTTTACTCTCCACTGCTTTTTTTCAGAATCATGCTTCTTTTCAAAATTTACAAAAATGACCGTAAACATAAAGAAGTTTTTGAAAGGGTCTGAAAATAAACATTTCAAAGGGAATATTTCAGTTTAACCCGAATGAAAACAGAGAAACACTCACACATCCCCAGCATATAATTCTTCTCACAGAAGTAACAGTACTAGGCAGTGAACACTTTTACCACACTGCCTGTTGTAGATTAAAATCATTTAAATTGTGTCTGTCTGAATGCTTATGCTGCTTACTTGAGCATTTGAACCTGTTGCTTGGAGGGGAGGGGACAGGAGAAGGTGAAAAGACTATATAACATTGCTAATCCCTTGAGCCATCTGGTGACTTGAGGCCATGTTTTAGGTTATGTGTATATTGAAAACCTATTCCTTTCATTCATCCCTTCCCTGTGCCTATTTGCCATTGGATTTTTTAATGTCAAAGGATTCCTTGAAGTTAATCACAGTGAGAATCAAAGTCTTTTTATGCCACAGTAAATGTTCACACTGGAAAGATTAGTTTTTACTCATTTCTTTCCCTCCCCTCTACTACTTGCAGTGATTTGTAAAAATTGTTGATATATTTTCACCAAGCTGAGATGGAAACAATGGCAACTTTGTCTTTAGTAAAATGAAAATAACTAATTTCTTTAGCATTTCAGTGTAATCTGGATGACTTCTAACAGATGACATACTCTGAAATGTCCGTGTTATGCAGGGCTTGAAAGAACTGTACCTAGACACCACCTTCTAATTGAGCTGAGGCAGCATTTGCATGTTTAATTATCCAGGAACAAATCTGCATCTATGCTTGTACACCACAGGCCTCTCAAACCTGCTAAATTTGCATCCATACCAATACAGCAGATTGTACATTAAGCCTGTCCAAAAGACTGAGAGTGATTTTCTAGAGCGCGCATGAATTTTTCATCCACGTATACACGTGGTTCTGTATAAAACCAAATCAGTCGTAGCTCTGCCATGAAGCAGCAGAGACTTCACAGCTGTTCGACATCAATAAGTTTCCTACAGACTGGACAAAATGACACCTCACAGTGTTGCAGTTAGATTTCAATGCCTTTTCCACTATTTCTCGATTTGTGCATCAGATTGTTTTTTATATTGTGTCTCCTGAATAGCTGCAAAGCAAATCTGACATAAATGTGTGGGTTCTGTGCACTTGAAAGCAAAATTATGTTCTACTGCATGCTCTTCCCATAGATTAATTAATTCTTCACCATCCTTTTCTGGCTAGATGGCAGACCTGATTTGTGAACCTTTCTTTATCTGATAATCTTAAAAAAACCCAACAACATCGTTTTCACTGTTAGATCTGTTTGTGAATATCAAAATGAAAAGAGAAAATTATAAAGCAGGGCAAAGGTAGGAAAAAGCAGATCTAAACATCTGAGAGATGGTTTGAAAGACCTCTGGAATTTGGGAGTGTGGGTAGTTTTTAAAAGGTAACCCAAAGAGGTCAATATCTGTTTGGGAACGATACTTTGAGTTACCAGGAGTAACCCCGGCAGGAAGCTAAGCCCCACACAATCACTCTCTCACTCCCCTGTGGTGGGATGGGGGAGAGCAATGGGATGGGCAAAAGGGAAGAAAGTCCTGGGTTCAGGTAAAGACCGTTCAGCAGAGAAAACAAAAGCTACACATAAAATCAAAGCAAAATAAGGAATTAATTCAATATTTTCCGGCAGGAGGCAGGTGTTCCGGCAAGTTCATTACCCAGAAAGGTTACTTGGGAAGATGGACTCCATAACTCCGAACATCCCCTTTCCTTCTTTCTCCCAGCTTTTATTGCTGAGCATGATGTCATAGGGCAGGGAATATCCCTTTGGTTTGTTGGGCTGCACAGCTCTGACTCTCCATCACCTGGGTGCAATACAGAGACTCAGCTCTTAAGTTCTTGTTCAGCCTTTCAGATCTGAGACAATCAGTGCATCAAATTTCGTCTTTACAAGATAAAAATGTTCACCATTCTGGCATGAAAGGGAAAACAAAGGATATGATTAAAAACTGAAAATAACAACATAAATATACAAACCACTGCTGACTGAGAGCACACCACTGCCTTGCCAACAGCAGCGCATTGTAACACATTAGTTGGAAATAGAACCCTGAAATAAACCCATTTTGTGCTTAATACAAAACCCTGCAAACTAGAAATTATTCTTAAGCAGTTGGTACAGCAATAGCTCCAAGAGGTACTAGTGAAGGTGACACTTTGCTATGGCAAAGGCTGTGGAAACAACGCAGTTAGACACAGATGAGATCAACAAAGCCTTTGGGATGTGAGGTACTAATTAGATGCAGTAATTCTGAATTATAAGCTGGATTCAGTATTATGTCTGGCCTGCATCAAAGCAAGGCCCACTCAAAAAGTAGCTTCTTGTAAATTCAGCTTTAGTATTTATTAAGGTTTTTTTCCAGTTTCTACTCTAATCAGTACAAAACTAAATTCCCTCTGAATTAGGGTGAAACACAAAGTCCAAGCTGACAGGACAGTCACTGGAACAAATAGTGAATTTATTTTATTTCTGTTAACTTCTCTACAATGGCTTTATAATTATAAAACTAGAATCCTGTGACTATTGTCAAATATAAATATAAATCCTTGAAAAAGGTAACCCAGCATAAGAAATGTATTTCTACCATCAGTATTTCTAGAATCCAAGACCAAAATAGTGCTGAACAATTTAAAGACTAAGATTATTGAATAACAAAAAGTACGAGAAATAAAAAATGCTCACTTTATAAGGCATAAATGAGCCACTAATTGACAGGAGATAAAAAAACCCCATTCTCTTGTTGTCTAGTTATTCGGCTGCGGATTGAGGTTCTGTCCTCTGAAGCATCTGGTACTGGCCATTACCAGAGATCAAACAGAGGACCAGATGGTCTCTTGGTTTCACTCTTTACAATGGTATGACCACTGAAATGTAAAAGCTCTTCACAGAACCAGAAGGAGAGCATTTACCTCTGAATGCCTGATCTCTTAAGGAAAAAAAAAAAAAGAAGAAAGGGAAAGAAAGAAAAAAAAAAAAAAGACACATCATACCTCTGTGAATCCAAAAGAATAGCAACCCAATTTACCTCAGGGACACTCTGGGGAAGAAGAAGTCAAATTATTTGTGAACTTTTCTCACTGGAGGATCTAGTCTTAGCATGCTTTTGTGGCTCCAAGTTTATATTATCAAAAAATACTGTCCTGAGAGTGATTTGGAAAGTTAAAGCAGGAACCAGTGATATAACCTGACAGGACAATGTCGTAACAACCCCTCAGCACTGTGCTATA
Organism: Picathartes gymnocephalus; assembly: GCA_013390045.1. NCBI lineage: Eukaryota > Metazoa > Chordata > Aves > Passeriformes > Picathartidae > Picathartes > Picathartes gymnocephalus. The sequence goes on along the minus strand of WEKY01011483.1, from coordinate 21,727 downwards.
TTCCTGCCTCCCAAGTCAGGTTGTCTGTGATTTAAAAGCACCATGTATGATCCTGTGGATTTGCTTCATACCAGAGGGCTGAAGGATTAGAAGAGGTTAGATCGCTGAAAAATTCATACCCGAGAGGGGAAAAAATTGGCATATTAGAGAAGGGTGGTGTGGGGAGCCTCAGAAGTGGTACTTTCTTTTTTGTTGCCCTCCAGAGTCTTTCTGATGATCTGGGTATGTAGGCTCATATTTTAAATTTTCCTTTCTAAAGGTGTAATCACAATAAAATATATGGACTTGACAGAAGCAAGGGAATTGAAATAAAGTAAAGAAGCCTCAAATTTGGGCTTGCTTTGTGATAATGAGCCTGCTGAACACTTTCTCCTCTTTTCCACTGTCTCCACAATGGTGGTTCTCAAAGAGCCTGGTCTTGAAAGCATCACCCACCCTAGCAATGGGGAATAATGACCACTCTGGCTTCTGCATATAGGGCTTTGAACACATATATTTTGGTTTTCATCCCTCTTTAACATCTAAATAAGAATCATTTCTGTCTCAGTTACTGTTTTCTTAGTTCAAATAGGAAGAGTTTGAAATGTTTGAACATGGAGACTAGCTGGGGTACATTTCAAGTCATTATGTGGCCAGAGGTTGTGTATCTGGAAAGGTAATTATGGAAGAAAAATAAATGTAGGCTATTCTTCCTTGGATAGAGGAGGAGGATATATCATCACAGTGATCTATAAAGGAGAGCTGCTCTCCCATGATATAAACCCTCAATATGCCAAACCTGCAAAACTGTCCTGCCTCTTAACACATTCTCCAGAGAGAACATATTGCCACCCTACTCTTCTTTTATTCCCCCCTTCCTACTTTTCCTTACTAATCCTAAACCCTCAGAGACTATTTTGTTGGAAAAACAAAGCCCAAAAGCAACCGCATTAACTTACGATGTAACTGGCATTGGGAGCTGCAGAGACAGCAGCTTGTCTGTCTCAAGTCTTTCAGGAAAAGCTACACACTGAAAATGGTATTGAAAAACACTGATTCTCAGTACAGAACAGCAAATTACAAAATCACGCCCTGTCGACACATAAGCAATGGAAATACACTATTGCATATGACATTAATGCTGATGCTCAACAAAACCAATCCTGCATGGAAAATACAAACCCTTCAGCATCTGTTTGTGTTCTGTCTTTAAAAAAACCTCTGTGCAAGGGAAACTTCTGAGCAGCCAGGCTATTATTTGGGAAGGGATGCATTGAGGACAGAGCTGTGAGCCTTATCAATCCTCTTGCAAAAGGGAATGATCCCGTGGCATGGATGGGAACAACTGTACCATGATGCCACTCTACTCTTTCAGGCAAGAAGGGATGTAAATATTCATACAAGGACACAAATCCCGTTGTTCAATAATATGAATTTAGACGCCTTGTTTTCCACACAACCCAAAAAAAAAAGGCATTAATAGAAAACACAGCAAGGTGGATTTGTTAAGTTTTCCATAGCTTCCCCTTCCCTTTTTTGTTTGTTTTCTAGATGGATCACATTCCCAACGTGCGATTTTCAGACACAACCAGAACTGACTTGTAGAGGAAAGTGATGGAGAACAGCAAAATACAAAATAACAGGTCTTAAAAATAGCCAGTACCCTGGATGATAATGTTATTAAACTACTTTGTACCAAATTCTTTCTCACCACTTCATGTTTATTTTTCAGAAGGGATGAAAAGAAAAGGAACTGACTTTAAGAAAAAGTCACACAGGAAAAACTTTTTAGAAAAAATCCCTACTAAATTATATATTTATTACTATGGCTTCTCCAATGTACTAAGCCTATATCTGGCCAGATATGTGTTTTCAAATACACGAAAAAATAAATTTCAGGAACTGTAAGCTGGGCATGACAAGAAATTCAGATATATTGTCATATTCTTTAGATGGAACATTGAACCAGAAAAAAAGAAAGAAAGGGGAAAATGGATAAGATATGCTTTCTCCAGGTAGCATTAAAAAGGAGACATGATTCTGCTTTGCTTCATCACCGTTTTTCTTTTGGGGCTCAGTGCCAATTTGCTAGCATGTAACATTTATTCTGAGTGACAATCGTTTTAGTTTATTTCAGTGATTCTGGCTTTTTCATTTTATAAGTAATGGCGAAACTGCACGAATTCCTGCACTTCACATCCCACAGCAGCTCCCAAGGCTCCTTCCTCAGTAACTTGCAGAGCCTAACAGAAAACAGATGAGGATATTCAGTTACTTAGAGATAGTATTTTAAGAAAGAAAATGAGCTGTGAGGTGACCCCTTCACCTCCCCAAATTCAGGAAGTTTACTTTCACACCCACATAGTAACAAAAGGGAAAATCTATACCGAGGTTACCATTTTGCTCTACAGCAAAGCCATAATGTTAAAATATCATCTGAGAAATAGCATTCCCAACATGGAAGTTCAAAGACCAAAGGTGCTTACATCCTTAACAAGATTTGTTTATTTTGACTGAGAAAATAAATTCCTTAGTATGTATTATAACATGTGCCACATTCTTGTAAGTATTGTTTTCTAGTGAATTTATAATTACTTCATCAGAGATGATCAAAACACACCGGTTATTAACCCATATTCTTTCTGTCCTGCTACTGACTTGTGCTGTGTGAAGCTTTAACCGGATGCAGCTCTTATGTTTTTGCAAGGAAAAAAAAGTTACCTAAACTATCCCATGAAGCAACCACAAACAGTATTTTTGCTGCCAAATGTATGTATAAGTGCTCACTGGATTAAATACCCAAATAAATAAATAAGAAATACCTGCCCCTAACCGATCCCTCTCTGACACTTGGAGACATTTCATGTTATTTCGTTCTTCCCTCTTTTCTCCCTGTTTTTGTCCATTGTGGTGGGGCTTTGCGGGAGAGAGAATATTTGAGTTCTTAGTCAGGCTTTTCTGGTATCCATTTCCTTAGAAATGTGGCCAAATTTGTTATAAGAAGGGAACTGTTCTATTTGAGTTCTCACAGGAAGATTCATAAATCAGAAGGAAAAATTCTATTACGTCCCCTAATTTGGGGGGGTACAACAACCAGAGATTTATCAAATATGTGCAATTTCCAGTTGACTTTCTAATGCAATGTGTTTGAAGGTAGCAGCATTTGCTGTGCACCTTTTCAGAAATAGGAGATTTATAAGAAACGACATAAGAAAAAAATGTTCCTAACTGCCCTATTTTATGACAATTTTCAAGTAGAACTCATACATTAGAAGCAATACAACGATATTGCTGCTTTCCCTGCCTAGAATAGTGTTTCATCATTCATCCATCTGCAGCGATTCTTCCAGATTTGGGCAAAAGCAAGCAGGCTGAGCTCATAAAGCTACTATCACTCTGACATCGTTTAGGAACCGAAGGTCCCTTCTCAAATGGGATGTGTGGCAGGCTCGGACTACAGCATAAACTGGAATAATTGCCCCTGGGGCCCAAGCATCTGGGTTGGCTTAGCAGGAGATGTTCACAGACACTTTCTAAAGCCATCCTCGTGGTTCTGTGTTCTGCTGTTGCGCTCCGGAGGGTATGTCAGTAAATTTCTGAGGACATCTCCTGCATGTTGCAAAGCTCAGCTGCTCTCTGGTTAGTCCCCAAGCTGTCCTCGTGGCTACGTAGCAGGGGAGGGAGGGTTTGTGGGAACTGACTATAGGATTATTAACACTTGCTTTTTCAACTTTTCTCAGTATTCCAATGGGGGAAAGTACAAATATGAGCAGAACCAAGGCAAGCTAGTCAGACCTGAAAATATTGTTATTTGTTGTTGACATGTACCTTAGTGTGTTGGTGGAAATGTGGGAAGAAGAAAAAAAAAAAAAAGAGGAGTCTGGTAATACTGTAGTGAGTGTATATCCCTAAGGATTTCTATCTTTCTGAAAGTCAAAGCACTTTGGCTCCCTAATCTTCTGAGACAATATCACCAATTATACTAAATCTCTTAAGATTAGAGGGTCTGGAAGCACTCTTTAATTATTTGAGAAAAGACAGCTGAAAGGGAATCAGAATGCTAAAGATGAGGAGCAAGAGCTAATCACCTTGAGACTATTGGTTCAAATCAGAAGTGGAGACTGATGCGTATTTTCTTCTTACCCATCTTTTTTATCTATGCATAACTCATTGTAGTAATTTTGTAGCGTCTCTCTCCTGACAGTGCAAAAATATAACAGGGGCAGAGAGATATAAAGTTTCACATCTGCTGACAGCTTGTTTCCTTCCTCCTCACCCTCTGTGTTACCACTATTGAGGGGATCATCAAGACAGAGGTGCTCGTACAGAAAAATGCAGCTCCTATAATGTGTCAGTCATGAAAACTATGTCAAAGGAAAATCACAATTAAAATATTAGAAATCCTTTAAAGACAGTGGCATTAAGCAGAGATGACATCCAAAAGAACACAGGGCAAATTTATTGTGATTATTGATATGGGAAAGAATACTGTACCTTATGGACAATTTTGCAAAAGCTGTGGTTTGTAAAAATAGCTGGGTTTCTCTTGAAGACAACCATCAGACCCAGGTGTATGAGCATGTCAGCTTAAAAATGAACACAACCACCACAGGTAATGAAAGCACACAGCTGACCATGAGCCTGCCTGCACTTAAAATTTGTGGGCAGCACCTGTAAGACATCATGCACTACCAAAAGCAATCAATTAAAAAAAAAAA
>WEKY01011483.1:0-17009 GCA_013390045.1 Picathartes gymnocephalus | reverse complement strand
AAAAAAAAAAAAAAGGAAGCTCAAAAAAGATAGAATTTTTAGTCCTCATTAACCTATTCAAAGGTTTCAAAGGTGTTTAGCTATATCTTGTCACACAGGTCCTCCACATGACAGGGCAGATACATTTTGACAGCAGAGTGTTTAGAGGAAAAACAAAATATGCAGTCACATCCAAGCTAACTTGCTAGACTGCACATTTCTGCATGCACAGCAAGGACAAGGAGAAGCCCCTTGGGTGACTGTGTGATGGAGCTTTGCACGTCTGTAGCTGGATTCATTACTTTGCACAGTATTCGGGGGAAAAAAAGAGAAAAAAATAGCCTAGCCTCTGTCAGCATTGATGACAGTGTGGGTTCATAACAAACTTCCTTCAGAGCAATGTGTTTGTTGTGAGGTTTTTGAGCCTCCTACGTCTGCTGTGCCTGGAATAATGTCTCCACAGCTGAACATGGCACCAAGAAAAGCTGGACCTAACTACTGGGACTGTTTTGGATGTGCATACAGGAGAAATCTGGACATAGGCTACTTGTGGCAGTTCTTAATCATGGAGGGATTATCTTCAGCAACCAAGCAACTTTTTTTCCCCAAGCTGGAAAAATATGGTATAGAAAATGTCCAGGTTCCCTGTGAAGCAATGCAGGATTTGATACTGAGTGAAATTTTTGAAAGTTTTGTCTTTTAAACCCTTCAGACAAGATCTCACATTCATGTTACTCCATGTGAAAGGAAAAATAAAAGCATTTTCTTGTGAATTAATCATCATTAGAAGATAGGGAGCAGGTTAAATGTTCATTTTTCAGAAGTGATGAAACATTTTTTCTGCCACAAATCCTATATGGACCTGTTCTGAGACCCAGACTGTTCAACAGAATCATAAACTGTCAGAAAATTCAGATAATGAGAAGAAAAAGCTTGAAGATATTACAAACCTGCTCAAGGTAGTCAATATAAAAGTGAGCTGTAAAAGAGATTCTTGATCTTAAGCAGCTAGATAATGAAAACAGACACCAAAGCAATACCCATAAAACACACAAGAGCTCATAAACTTATCAACTACACAGTTAGCCTGGTGAGTTAATTCCTGGACAGGTGTGCCAGAGAAGGGAGAACCATCTGCCTGCTGTGTTATATCTTCTGAAAGCACCCAATTCTGTTAACAGCGGCAGAGGACTGGTACAGGATGAATCAAGAAAAAAAAAAAATCTGAAAATGAGAATCATATAGTTGGTGCATTAGGGAAAGAGACAAGTTTTCTCAGAAGATTTTTTTTCAGCTTTCTATAATATGCAGTGGAGTCTGGCTGTAGAAGGGACTGCCAAAATCAAGGTCCTTATCTCTTTCAAATGGACACAACATCACTTGGCAGTGTTCTTACTGTCACGCTTGGTCCTTCACCAAGGTTTGAGCCGTCTCGTGTTGTGGTACTCAGCTGTCATCACTCCCCTTAGATGTGCCTGCCCCTGAGTGCTGCGGCTCCAGATGATCTGTTCCACTGCACAGCTCTTTGAGGTTCTGCAGAGTATCCAGTGCGACATAGGAAAACATTTAATAAATACATTTAAAATTAACCTACTTGTGCTAAAGATGATGATTGCAGATTCTGCTACTCAGCCCACTCTGCTCAACCATGCATGAAGTATTAACTGTTTAAAATTTTTCTGTATCGCTATGGCAACCCTCATTCTCCAGCAGCCTCTTAAAACAGCACACAAAAGGCATTCATTTTCCAGGCAAGCTGCTGCTCCTGAGAGCTCTGAAATGCCCACCTAACTCCTATTACATATGACTTGACTCAAGAGCACATACCAGTTTAATCTGCAAAATTTGTTTAGCTCATGACCTGGCCCATTGTGCAAGTCCAAATCTCACAGACACCTACACTCAATTCACACTGTTGTGGACTGAGAAATAACTCTGTTAAGCACTGTGTGGCTTTACAGAGGTGACTGAATGGCTCCCACGTTTGATTTTCGCAGCAGAATCACAGAATCACAGAAAGACTAGGTTGGAGGAGACCTCTAGGATCATCGAGTCCAACTGAATTTTACTCAGTATCATTGAAAATCATTTCCTCCTATATCACAACCCTGGAGCACAGGACAGGAAGAAGAAGGGGGAGGAGAAATATCATGTAAGGAAGGAAGAGGGAAGTGGAGAGAGTGCATCACCACGGCCCTTGTCTTGCCAAATGGATAGACAGCAGAACAATCTATAATCTTGAAATACCTGGATATTTGCTAGGTATGAATCCTATGTAGAAATAAAGTATTTTAGGGTCCCTGAAACCAGCCAATGTGTAAACATAATAAATGGCAAAGCAGCTCTCTGTAAGTTAGCATATGGTTTTCACAACTACCAGGTCTGCACCTCATCTGGGATCGGGGGCAGGCTGGCCTCTTGGTGTTAGAGCAAAAACCCAAATAATTTTGCAAAATCAAAAGTTTCTTCTTAAACACGTGGCATTGAACTGAATGCTATTAATAAATAGACAAAGATGAAGCTCCTGTCTACATCTCAGGGATTTATTTTCCTGGAAAGTATCATTCTTCATCATTTTAGATACATGGAAAAGACTTTTTGTAAAGACTTTTCTCCTAAGCAATTCCTACATTAATGAGGAAAATTCTTGTAAAAATAATGAATCCAGTCTCTCCTGCAAAGGATAAAGAAGAGTTATTTGTCAGCTACAAAGGATAAAACTATTCCTTCACCATAACTCACCATAACCTTTTTCTTAGGGACCTCATACATGCAATAAATCACAAAGCTGGTGCTCTCAGTGCCCTGTCTGAATTCTTTTCCCCATGCTGTGGAAGGTCCCCGAGTACTTGCCTTTTAATAAACATAACCTAAAAATAATATTGTCAGTTCTTCCTTCTGCAGCTCAAAGGGGAATGGCACATTGAGCCCACCATAGGTTAGCTGTTAGAACTTCCTCTCTACCAGCTGGAAACATTTCAGTCACTTGTTTGAACTCAGTTTAAGCTTGGAACAAGAAAGCAGAAGCTTAAAAGAACTGCAGAGAGATGTTATGTCTCTATGACATTGGGAAACTGTCATCAACAAGTCCAGACAGATGTTCAGGACCTGTTGATGATCATCAGTTCATTCCCGGATCTTGCTCAGTTAGTAAAAATCCCTCAATTTATATGGAATAAGCTACTTAAAAACATATCAACATAGTTCTCAGATATTAATAAATTTAAATACCTTTCCCTGGGCCAGATTTTCATTCGCATGGAAAACTGTTGCATCCAAGGATTTGTCTTGCCTTGTGAATAGATGATCCTCTTCCCAAGCAAAGCTGGCTGTAGTTTCTTTCATTTTGCCATGTCTTGTTTTGTTCATAGCCATTCAAAAATGGTGTCGCTTTAATAAAGGGAAAGCTTTGCAAGAAAAATGTGTTTCTTCTTTCAAATATTTTCATTATTAGCTATTGTGTGACCTAAAAAGTGCTCACAAACACACTTTTGAAAGGATTAGGTATTTTAATAACCACTTCAATAAAAAAATTGCTTTAAAAATGCCCCAGTACTGCTATTTCAATAAATGACAGACGTGGCCCTTGGCACCTTGCTAAGCACAAGAGTATTTGAAAATCTGATTTTTTCCTTCTTAATGCTTTACAATTCCACTGGCTGCAGTTCAGTACCTACTACCCACTGCCAGCCACGCTCTCTGAGCTGTGCTGTCTCCAGTTTCTCTCTCCGAGGCTGAGGTGCCTGTTCTCTAGGCTGATAACCTTTGCCTCGGGCAGGGCTCTTGCTGGAAATGGCAGCACGACGGACTGAAGCTCAGCTGTGCTGCAGAGAGAGGGTTTGTAGCTTTTCTTGGTCGCCCAAGGCCCGCTGTGGTGAGCAGGCTGCACGGCCACCAGCTCTCACCCACGGACATTGCTTCCCAAGGAACCACACTAGGAAATGCCAACCCATTGGAACATGAACCACAGAAAGGAGGAAGCCAGAGAAAGGTTTAGCGTCCTCCTTAGCACCAATCTACACTTCCAGGGATGTGGATTCTTCCTTATAGAGGTCACACAGCTAACACCTTTTCAACATATGGCTGTTAATACCCACCACACCCTCACTTTCGTCTCATCTGCTCCAGTCATATTTTTCAGCATCTTGCCCACAGGCTGAGGGGCTTTGATCAAAGCCAGCCGTTACAAATTATTATGCAAATTCACTCATCAGTGAATGTGAATGACACTGAAAATTACACCAGCCATGGCAGCTAAAACACCTTGAAGCCTGGCTAATGATGTGCAGTGCCCCCCGTCCATATTTCTCAAGGAAATTCACCCATTTTGAGTTTGAAAAGCTGAAACGGGGCAAGAAGTTGGCAGTGTGCTTAAAAGGGGAGGTTGCAAATCGCATCAGTCCCAGGAAGCACTGAGCTGAAACGCCTGAGTCCCAGCCTCTCAGTGCCTCCCACTTGGAGCCAGGAGACTGATTCCCATTACCAAGAAGGTGCACTTACTTCTTTGTGAACTGCAAAGGTCCTGCTCAAGTTACCTCATCCCCCTGTAAGACCAATCTAAGGAGTTTATTACAGCACAAGGGTTCTGCTGCTCAGATTTATTGGACATGCAAGAGCAGACAGGCAGGCTCGAGATAGGAAATAGCATGCATCACCCCCTCTCCAGTGTGGTTTTTGGCATGCACACTGGAAAAAAATATTTTTCCATTAAAAGACTGGACTAGTGGATTAGAAAATTACGCTGCTTTCCAAGAGCGGTGAGATCCAAAACATGTTTAATTTAATGTAAATAGGACCCCAAAGATCTACAGGACTTCCTGGATATTTGTATACACACATCATTTTGCAGACAAAGGTACAGACATATGGCTTGCATTTTCCTTTAACCAATTATTTTTTCAGAGATTTAGCATTAGAACTGATCAGACAAAATAACAGCAGATCCATGTTCTGTAGGGAAATACATGTGTCTTCAAGTGGAAAAAAAAGTATTAAATTCATCATCAGAAAAAATTTTTTCCAAACCTTCACTCTGCTCCAGCAAAGGAGCAGAGATGCTCTATGACCTATGCCTCCAAAGGAAACAGTTTGCAGAGCAAACCCTCATGACTGGTGAAATGCCTGTGAACAAGGAAGACGCTGCGAATTATTCACAGAATTTATTCAGCAAGCATGAATGAAGACATTGCCCAGCCCCACAATGTGATTGCAAGCCACTTGTGAGCCAAGAGAGAGGCAAAAATCCTTACTAATTATTATCTCAACCCATGTATCTGGACTAAAGGAATGCTCTGAGGTTTGTATGGATCTCTCCCCCTGCCTTTTTGTTGGCTGAATATTGCCATAAGATGTATTTTCCTCTTTAGAGCTTTAGCTAGGTCTCCCAGCATGCTTTTAGACTGCACATGAAACACGGCATGAAAAAATCTGTCACCTTTCTTTGAGAGTCCATTATTGTTAGTCTTCTTTGCCAGATTTGGATCTGATCTGCCACTCTTGGCAAACTGAAATGTTAATATCCCTTTGATGCCCAGCTATGTTTTTGCCAAGCTGTATAAAGTAACTTATGCTGGAAGCCTTGGTAGCAACTGTCTGCTGAACGTTGGGATGTCCACATAAGATAGGAATAAAATCCTGCACGTGAAGATATTTCAGTTCGTCTAATTTCTAAATGGGAAAAAACCACAAACATAAAATTAAGTATTGTGCAGCTTTGTAACTTATCTGACAAAACAGCACAGCAGTTCTTTAACGAGATGGAAAGAAAAACATTGTTAGGATGCAACCACAGAAATAAAGCAGAAAAATTGAGAAAAGTGACAGCACATTTTACAACCAAAAATAAAGAGGAACAGGTAAGTCAAGGCAGTTCCTTTTGACAATATGAATGTGTTTATTGGCCAGATAGAGTTGTCTTGAATGAGAAAGAGACATTCCTGGAGAAAAGACGCAGAATGATCCTTGTAATATCTATATACCAAAGCAAAGTATACTGACATTTCTCCTCATAATGTAGCTGGGTTTTTCTTGTAGCTGTTGTGACAATGTTGTAATATTAAAAATCATACAGATTAGAATAATCAAAAGTCTGATTGTTTATTTTTTTCCGTGTTCTAACCAGATTCAAATTTGTCTTTATGGAGGGAAAAACTCTAACAGTGTAGCTCTGCTGATGTGTTTAACATGAAAGGAAAATAAAAACCTTTTCTTGTTTGAAAAAGCAAGTCTGGTTCCCAGCAAGCCCATCAACAAGTGACTTTGTATTTACAATAGCAAAGAAACTACATAATAGCAAGAGTGTTGTATAAAAATCTTTGTAGTCCCATTTCTGTATGAAGATGCCAAATACAGGATCCCAAAACTGACATTCAGAGAAATTGTCTTTAATGTACATGCACCAGTTTTAAAATTTAGACTATGTTTTTTTAACTCTTTTTTTTTTTTCAGTCTCAATTGAAATATCTTTAAATTTAAAAAGCATTATCTTTCCTTCTTGGTGGTATTGAAAAATACATGGAGATTTGCAGCTCAGGCTAGATGGCAGATTTTAAAGAATAGTAGCTCTGTGATGCAAAACAGGCCGAAGTATCACACAAACTTAACTGTGAATTTATTAATCTTCAGAGCAATGAAAACACACAGATTGCACCTATTTCTCTGTTCCCAGATGAGCTTCAGACACTGGTGCTGAAGGATGAAGTCCCATTCTACAAAATGGTGGCAGGTCTCAAAAAGTTTGGTTTATTACATATTTTTTGGATAAATTGGCTGTAGTAAGGTGTGGAAGTGGCTTGGAAGTCTGCAGAAGGTTTGCTCTTGGATCTCAAAACAGTCCCACATGCCATATCTATACATGATCAAAAGGCATCAAGTGACTGAGAGCAAGAGAAAATTTCCAGGAATTTATTTAGATCTTTGACTGAACAGAACTTAATCAAACTTCCCATTCCCTTTTAACTTGGCTCATCAAGGCTTTCTTAATAAACAATTCTATAGTAAACAAGTCATATTGCAGATCTGGCTGCATGGGCAACTCTAAATGTCCTTCACATCCAGCTTGGCTCTGAATATGCAGCTAGGTTCTAAAAATGTGTTTATAAACACCTATTTTTAGATATTGCCTAAACATTTAGAACTGAAGGCTTTCTGAGCAGGAAATGCTGGGAGGTCAGTCCCTTGGCTTTCAAGATACTAATAAGGAACACATGGAAAGGATGTAAAATAATTCCTATGCTGTTTGAAGCAAAAGATTAAATACTGATTTGTGCCAGCATAGAAGCCATATGTAGGGATAACTCCCAAATCAAGGGGTAAAATAATAAGCAAAAAGATAGACAAACTAACAATTTGATTAAGACAAGGCTCCACAGTTCTGATGATTTAAAAAAGATTATTCAAATTTGTCTGAACTTCCTGATATGTTTCTCTTTTCCTCTGCTTGTCTCTACTCATATTCAACTTTATCCATTCATTTTTAGGGGCTCAGATAACCCACCACTGGCCAAACTTCCATAAAAAATTTAACAGGCTTCCAAATTCTCATGTCCTGTGCTCCATAGTGAAGACACATAATTTAGTCATTTTATTTCATACTTAATTTGCAGGTTAAAATGTCATCAACAGATAAAGATACCATTTCCTCTCCACTAATTCCTGATACCCTTTGTGTCCTGAAATTTTAACATGGTAGCATCTGTTAGTTTTTCAGGTTTTAATCTGTCCCAGGAAACCTGTCATAATTCTCAACTTATTGCTGAATTATTGCACTGCTGAATCAAGATCATGACGTGAAGGTTTGGAGTGAAAATATGCAGCTTCATCTTTTTCCCTTCTCTGTGAATAGCTGGTTTTATCCTCTGTGGATAGACAGCATAGCGATGCTATGTAGTCAGGGTACAGATGACTGAGGCTTTCATCATTCCATAAGGTTTTAATTATTCTTCCACAGAATTTCGCCATTCCCCTAGGTTCCTTAGGAAACTGCTCCATCCTATGTCAGGAATGTTGGGGGTTTCACATCACGGCTTCAAACGAAATGGAACAATCTGCTGGAGAAAATGTGCGCTGGAAAAGACAGAACAGATGCGTTTGAACATATAGATTCTTCCCAACATGCCTGAACATTCCTTCTCAGCCTAAATGTGTCAATATATGTGCAGACAGCATGGAAAGGAGTGGAAGGAGGGGGAGCATGACAGGGGTAAAGTTGGTGTGAAATAGCAAAATTTATCTAAGCAAGCTCATTTCTCTTACTTTCTTCTCAAGTTAAGCATGTTACTTCTCATAAGAGTCCAATATAAACTGAACTAGCCTGAAGAAATGTTCATTCAGTGGTCAGTCCTGCAAGAACAGGAATGCTTGCCTTGGAAATCTGAGCACTCAGTGGCAAAAGGCTTTAATCATCCTACAGGATCAGTGTAATGTAAATTTACCTATTTTCTACTTCTAATAAAAAAAAAAATCAAACTAAGACAATCTTAAAATAATATTATTAGCACCTTTTAGCTCTCAGCTACTATTACCATATTACTTTAAGCACTTAAAATATAAGATATATAGTTAAAACACTTTAGACCTATGGAAGTTTTATAAATAAACTTATAATATTCATATAATTGGCCTTTTTTTCCAATGGTATACATTCAGATTCACTGGTTGTTTATGTGTTATTGCATTACAGAGTCCTAGCAGTGCCTTCTAACAGCACTGACCAAGTTCAGTTCAAGACATTTTGCCCAGGAACAAGCAGTGCACTCTCAGATTGTTCAAAGAACAGTTAAAAGTAAAGAAAAGGAAGAAAAAAATCAGAACTTCTTTCCATAAGCCCTTGGTAGGTGTTCAGAGATTTTGCAGTTGCTGTCTGCTACTGCTGTGGAAATAATATTTAAGCCCCTTTTTCACTTCAGCTTTACAAAAGCGGCAATTAAGAACAGAAAAGAAAAAGAAAGAAAGAAATCAAAATTGCAGCTGAAGTTGAGAAGCAAAGGGGGGGAAAAAAAGAAGAGATGCATAAGGCGTAAGAGAAAAAAAAGAAAGAAAGAAAAGTGTAAAAATAAATGGAAAGTCTTTCAAGTTTAAGAAAGTCAAAGCCTCTGAGAACACGAAAGAAGTTATAAAAGTCCTGGCAAGAAAACTACAAAACCCAATTCCTTCACCTCAAATGTAATTATGAAAATATGCTTGAAAAAAGGTAACATTCATTACATGAGGTGTCCAGCCATGGAGAAGTGTTGTCCTGTCTCTGTAAGAGCAGTTCCTTTCCAAAACCCTTCCTTTTCTTTGTTTCTTGCTTTTCCTTTATTATCAGCAGCAAATAAGATATGTATAATTGGGAAGTATTGCATTAAGGAAGACGTAAATCCATCCTGACAATTTCAGTCCTGAATTCTTTTCCGTGCTGGGCCATCCTTGAGTTTATGCACTCCTTAAACATTCATATACAAGTAAGCAAGGGTCATCAGACCCATATAGGAAATGTCAAATTCTTCCATGCTAAAGAAATGGAAATACAGTATTCTGCTTCTGAAGGAATAGGGCTGAGGGCTAAGTACCATAATTTTATTTCAGATACTGACATTTTCCCAGGATGTCAGATGTCTCAAAGAGTCATCAGTTCTGACTGGTTACTGAAGAGACAGTTGTGAAGATATTCAAAGCCTTTCAGTAGAAAGGCATTCCTTCTCTCTCATGAAGTAAGCTTTAGAAGCAATTTGTCTAGATAGATACTTCTGTCCCTTGACCTCCTGGGATAAGACAGACCCTATTTCCTCTCAGAAATATGTTTGAAATGTGAATTCCTCATTGAAGAGAAGCATAGACTTACAATTGAAACACTTATGAGAGTCTGAAAGGCCTTTTCAGAGGCTTGAAATGTTGTAAAGGGAATTGCATTCTTAGTTAGGTCTGTTTAAAAGGCTTCCTCAAAGAAACCTGATGCAAAAATTTCCTGTGGAGAAGTCTCAGAACAACGGCAAAAAGAATAGATTATTTCTACTCCAGAGATAAGGAAAGGCCTGATCTGTAAAGTATTTCAAGTGATGAAGAAGGTCCTGATATTTGTATCTGTTATTAGTTAAATTATTAATTAAACAGATAATTTAGAATCAAACCAACATCCCCTGCCATGTAAGTTTGTCTGCTGACAGTGGTCCAGTTTCAAAGAACAGTACTTCTGTGGATGGATGCCAGATGCCTGCTAAACCTGCTTATGGAAATGTGTTGACCTAAGACAAAGAAAAAATACGTGTTCTTCTATGAATCCATCACAGCCAGGCAAGGTTTCCTATACATCACCGTGGTGATTCAGCTCTAGCCTAGGGAGCAACATGTATATATCATAGGTAGAAAAGTTGGAGCCATGACACCAGGGGCAAGAAAGCCATCTTACTGTGCTGACATACCTGCTTTTCTCAGCTTGCTCATTAACAGGACACCAGTTTCACTCTGCTCCCTGATTCTTGGAGCTCACTTGCTCAGAATTAATCTGCACCCCTGTGTAAACTTGTGCAGCTTATGGTCAGATGTCAGATTTTTTTCTGGAAGTTGAGGTAAACCCTGCACAGTTTCACTTAGGGATATAGATAGTAGGGCACTGTGAGTCCCTACTTGTGGTTTTGCTCTTACACACTTTGCTTTTTCTCAAAGGCCAACATTATTTCTTGATTTTCTGTCTCGCAGCTTTCACCCTCTCATATTGTAGCCTCAAACACATCCAGAGGAGAATTAGTGCAAATTCTACCTCACTGTCAAGGGACACTTGGACAGTCACAGAACAAGCCAAACTCTGGGAGAACTGTGAAAATGAAGTCTGAAGGTGCTTTGAAACGGGAAGTGTTGAGCAGCACGCAGGTGGTGAGAGATGCTTCTCAGCACAACATGATGCAAGCACTGCCAGCCCATAAGAATCAATGCAAGGAAAACTGAAATTATAACAAAAGTCACTTTTCCTCCCTTAATGACTTGGACACTTAGATTGTGAAGCATAATCCTTCACAAACTCTCAGACCTGCACTTCCACAGGGCAGGAGTGTGCTTGTCACAGTCAATTATCTGTCAAAGTACAGGCTGGGCACAGGGAAACTGGAGAAAAGCTGAACCGAGGCAAGCTATTTGAAGTGCCCTGGTTTCTGCTTGTGTTTCCACTGAGGTAGTTTACAGAGTCGTGCTACAGTTCTGTCAAAGGAAAAACAGATGAGTTTTCAACTTGCAATCTACATGGTCGCCACTTTCTCATACCCTTAATTAGAAAGCCTCTTGCCAGAAAATTAAAAAACTCTAAAAACTTTTCTCTGCTGCAAATGTACAATGCTTAAACCATGTACTCTAACGAGGCTTGATGCCAGCACTAGCAGAGGCCCTGGTAAGCAATTAACTGTGAGACAGAGAGGAACACCCCTTACATGCAGTAATTTACTCATAGTCCTGTTAGGTCCACTGACACTTTACTAAAAGGTGTGAATTGATTTCCTTGAACCATACAGTAGGCTCTGTGTCCCAAATGTAAAAAATATATATATAACATGCATTTGCATGATTTCTCCAAATTGTGTTAACACTTATAGAGTCCTCAGGGCAAATGGAACTGAAATTGCACATCAAGTTGCGCTCTTTTTCACTTCAGCATATTTCTGTCTCTCTTTGGAAGGTGATTTAGGAATGCAGGAATCACTCCAGGAATTTAAATTTTATATCAAAGAAATCCTCTTGCTTCTTTAATGAAATTAAACATTTGATAAATTTGTGTAAAAGAATATATTATATTTGAGTGCTTCCTATAATGTCAGATAATAATATATGGCTGCAGTTAATTTGCCAGATTTGAATTGCATAAGGCGCATATGAAAACTGCTGTTGAAATCAGTGGAAGTTTTATTTCAGAAAGGCTTGCTGGGATTCAAAATCCCTTAAGAGACTGAGACCCTCTTTACTCTTCAGATCAAGTTCCACTTTTTCTGAGTAAGGTTGAGACAGATAGTATTCAACACACAGCACTTGTGTGCCAAAAGATAGCTAGTACCATGGAGAAAATAAGTAGCTAGAGCAAAAGGAGTTACAGGCTAAGTGGAAAAAGCAATACTGATGTTCTGACAACATGATTCTGAATAAAGTGCTCTCAGCAGAGTATTGAAACAAAAACAATGAAAGCAAAGAAATACCAAACAAAACCAAGGTAAGAAAGTTTTGTTATAGGGAGGGTTGTGGGTTCTGGGTTTGTTGGTTTTGGTTTGGGGTTTTTTTGTTTGTGTATGTTTGTTTCTTTGTTTGCTTGGTTTTGTGTTTTGATTGATTTTTGTTTGTTTGGTGGTGGTGGTGGTTGTTGTTGTTGTTGTTTTATTTTTATTTGGGTTTTTTTTTCCCAAATGGTTGAAAAATATTGGACACCTTTTCATTTTTTCCTCATCCATCACTCACTATTCCTGCAAACCAAACAAATTCTTTCTAATCCCCTGGTACAGCACTCAGAAATCCAAAGCTGTGATGTTTACTAGGCACAGCTTCAGGTAGGCCTCAAATCACAGGTCTTCTTTTCTACTTTTAATTTTCTCAGGGGAGATGAATGACCTTTCCAGGCTCTCAGTGGCAGCATATCCCAAACCAAGCCCAGAGCAGAGAGCAGCCCTTGGATCTGCTAACCCATACATCCAAATCTGGTCTTTTTCAAGTCCGCACCTAATTTGGTGGCTTGTTAAATAGTATATTATTGTCTGATCTTGTGGAATTTCAGACATGGCAGCATTTTAAAAGTACCAACAATGCAACAGGAACTAACTAAAATACTGGGCTCAGAATTGGATTTGGGTTTTGGAAATCAACACTCGCTGGTATAAGAGCTTGGATATTGGTGAGATAAAGAGGTTATGAGGTCCTTGTCTTGCAAGAAAGGGTCTTGTTTACAGGACACCAATGTGTCACAGAACCAGTGAAGTTGCATAGGACCTCATGAGGTCCTGTAGTCCAATAAGTCTGCTCAAGAAGAAGTGGTTAGGGACCTGCTGTGCCAATTAAACACCCACAAATCTATAGGCCCTGATAGAATCCACCCCAAAATAATGAGGGAACTGGCAAAAGAACTTGCAGTCCTGCTTAACTGGAGAAGTTCCAGCTGGCTGGAGATTAGCAAATGTAATGTCCATATACAAAAAGGTTCAGAAGGATAATCCAAGGAATAAAACCTTAGTTCTGGGCAAGGTTATGGAAGAGATCATCCTGAGTGCCATTACACAGCACATACAGGACAACCAGGGGATCAAGCCCAGCCAACGTGGTTTTATGAAAGGAAGGGCCTTCTTTTCCTTGCCCCTCCTGCAGTACTTTTCTCAGTGTCCAGATGAACACTTTCAGATCAGGTACAGTTTTTATACGGATTTTGAGGAAGCTGTAGTAGATGAGAAAGTGACTGTGAAGAGAGGAAATGATTTGATTTACCCTGAAGGGTATGATGATAACTTCCTCTATGACATTCTACAATGCCAAATTCCTTGCACTCCAGCAACTTTACACAGAAAGAAAAACTGAGAAGGAAAGGGCACACTCTGGATTTTGCTGTCCTCATGGGGTAGTAACTAACTTGTATGGGAGCTTCCTTTCCCATCTCTGCAAAATACCAAAATCAATGAAAGAAACGAAGATTTTGAATTGCAACCCATGCCATACAAGTTTCTTGTAATCCCTAAAGTAATCTATATTCGACACATAACTCTGCTGAAAATTCAACCCTTCAGCACTGTTTTCAGGAATAGTTGTCCTAGTGTTCTGGCCAGAAGACCTTGGTGGATTCATCCCAATGTGATTTTATTATGCAACTACAAAAATATGCAAATATTCTGACAATGAAGAAATGTGGGTATAGAATAAAATGCCTGGCCAGGCTAAGTTTTTGTAAAACCTATTCTGTAGGAAAAGGGAATAGATTTGGGGAAAAAAGGGGGAAAACTGAATCTCCATGCAGAATTAAGCACTATGGTGCATAGGAAAATATTAACTTAGGAAACATACAGAATATGCAGAACAGGTAGGAAAATTGTAAGATGGGTAAAGATCTGGGTGAAGTGGAGGTAAAGGTTGTTTAAAAAAGTGGGGCTAGGGGGCATTTCCGATACGGTTCTTCAAGGATCACTCTTGTGAACAATCGCTGAGCATCTTGACAGAAAAAGTAAAGTATGCTGATAGATTTCCTGCTGATGCAAATACAAGATGCACTGTAAATTCAAGAAGGGGCAAGGCAAAAGGATCATTTTGAGATGTGAAGTCATCAAATAAATGGATAAAATGCCATGGAGAAAACACCATAAAATCATGTAGTTAGGGACTGTGAATTTTTCAGTGAGAATTAACAGAAATACACAGATGTCTATTAACGAGCCATCAGTCCAGGGAAGCTATAAAGTGAAATGTAGTTCACTGACTCAAGACATTTTAACAAAAGTCAGGGATGTCAATGTCATGTGAGAAATATTGCTGTTCCCCTGACTGCAATGCTTTTTGTTTGTTTTAACAAATCACGGAATCACAGAATGGTTTGGGTTGGATCTCATCTAATCCCAACTCCCATGCAGGAACACTTTCAGTAAAGCAGGTTGCTCAAAGTACCTTCCAGCCTGTCCTTGAATGCTTCCAGGGATGGGGCATGTTGAAGAAGTCATTGAAACAAGAGATTTTTGTCCATAAGCTGTCTTACCATCTAACAAAGATCACAGCTTTAGGATAGTTTGGGTGCTGACTCTACTAATGAATGCTAAATAAAAAATCTTATCTTTCTTATTTGTGGACACTATGCTCAGCAATAACTATTTGTCCTCAGGAAATTCCCTATGCAGGTAACATCATACAGAGATACTTGTTATATGGCATTCTGTTAGTATAAGAACAAAATTGCTATTTACTGGCCACTAATGCAAGTAAAATTAGGAACAAAAAATATTAGACCAGATCAGAACAGTGTGATACTGTTCTGATAGCGTCATCCCTATATCAACAGGGGAGAAAGTCTTAGGACAAACTAGCTTGCAATTACAGAAACATGGAATTACTTCTCCAAATGAATTTAAATTTTATAGTCCATACTGCTATACTAGACAAACATAGAGTCTTTACTTACAAACACCTACTATTGCCTACTTTTTCCCTGATTTATTATTGATTAATTCTAACTTAACAAACACCTACTATGGCCTATTTTCCCCTCTGATACAGTATTTATTATTTCTAATTTAAGGCTATAAAACAAAATAAAACATTTATATTTCCACCTTTTATGAGAAGAATCATCCAAATAAATCACAAAATAATGTTTACCAAGTAATTTTGATTCTGTAGAGCAATGTTTTGACACCCTTGAATGCAATTATTGCTAAGCTGTGAAGCAACAACTGGATAGTACTAGACACACAGTAAAAAAAAGAAGGAGGTCTTATCCAGTTTATTAGAGTGCCTAAGAAAAATAATATTTATGAAGCTTATATCTCCACAGGGTGATAAGAGACCCGGTTTTTAAGAAAACAAACAAAATTTTCTGCATTGCCTGTAATCTTAAGAGATATATTTTCACATGCACCTGTATTTCAGAAAAATTAATTAGTTGAATTGACACTTCTAGGATACAGTTTTGTGGTTCTTGGCATTCTAGATAATTTAAATCTGATGCAAACACATTAAATATGATTTATCTATTGCCTTGAATTTTTAAATTACTTTCCTGCACACATTAAAACGAGTGACACTTTAGGGACTATTTAAAATGGGACGCTCCATTTGAAATGTATGGCAGAATAATACATTTTTAAAGCCTATTAGTATTTTCAGGTCTAGTCATAAATGGACCATACATTTAAATAAGTGGTACATTTTTATAAAAATCAATGTCTGTCCTGCAGCCCAATATTAAAAGTAGGAAGTTAATAATTAATTTTTTTAATGTCAGATTATTTTTGGTACACTTTTCCAGTTCAGATACTGTCTGAAAACACCAACAGGACTATTACTTCTGTGCCTGATACCAACAGCAAATAACACATTGAGAACATTTGATTAGTGATTAATGAGAACCAACTCATAACAGTCTTAATCTTTGAAGTCTAAAGATTCTGTGAAGTTTAAAAAAGGTGAGACACTTCCCAAAATTTTTAAATGTGAATGAATATTTTTACCTTGCAATAGGCAAGCAGTTAGGGCCATGTTACGTGTTACTATAAGAGTGACACTAACAAGTCTAGAAGAAGCTATTGATGTAATTAATGCTTCAAAGCACTGAATCTGAGCCCAGATGTACAGTCTGCCTATGTGCTGTTCCCTTGACAAATTATTCTGTTAACATTGCAAGAAGATTTTTTTAAATGGTTTGGGTTGGATCTCATCTAATCCCAACTCCCATGCAGGAACACTTTCAGTAAAGCAGGTTGCTCAAAGTACCTTCCAGCCNAAAAAAAAACAAAAAACAAAACCAGAAAAACCTCCAACAAACAAAAAAACAAACAAACACAACAACAACCACAACACCAACAACAACCAAACAAAAAAAACCACCTCTATTTTTGGTGAAGTCTTAATTTCTTTATCTACCATATTCCACTGGGTTACATACATGAGTGAAAGTTTTCTACACATCATAGAACAGTAAAAATCTAATATGATCTATACTTTCACCAATCTTTTTTGCTGTAAACTATCACTTTTCCCTGTATATTAAAATGCATCTAAAAATATTTTTTCTTCTTTTTTATATGCAATTACAGCTTGTAGGTATTTTAGCAACAGGAGTTGTTTTAAATTACAAAATCTGACACTTTAACCTTCTTGATCAATACTCCTTTTTAAATATTTTTAATAGATGAAGAGAAATAAATTAAATCACATTGAAATAAATGACCTTTAAGATAGAAATTATATCAGGCATCCTTTAGAGCAGGATCACATATTACCTGAAGATACTTTTCTATGTTATTGACACTGCTATTTGCTTTCTTCCTCCATCCTATTTAAGTGTCTCAGAGTTTGAATACCTGTCTGAAGAAAAATGAAGGATCTAAATCCTT
>WEKY01011478.1:27795-62078 GCA_013390045.1 Picathartes gymnocephalus | reverse complement strand
TTTAATATTTGGCTTGGTTTTTTTTTGCTTGTTTGGTTAGTTTTTGGTTTTGTTTAAAAACAAGCAGAAAACCAGCAGTGTTTCAGATGGCACTGACAAGAGGACATATTTAATAGTAAATTTCACAAAATACATCATTCTGAACTTTGAACTGCTTTCTGGAAGATGTTAATGAAAAGACTGATGGCCATTAAAGGACAACTTAGTTCTCTTTAGGATGTATAATCCATTCTCAGTAAGGAGAGGTGAGTCATCTTTCATTACTGGATTATTGGAAACACCTAGTTCTTGCTCTGGGATATAATTTTGATCAGGCACAGTATTGCTGTAACAAATACCACTGAATGAAGAGCAGTGTTTAGTATTACAGAATTTCTTTAACAAGAGCATATTTACTATTTTGTGTAATCTCCTTGGAGAAAGAGCATTTTCCTAGAATTTAAAAATGAGAAAAACTACTTGAATTATCCTGAAGGCAAAATATTTCACTGCCTACTAAAAATAAATGTTACTGGGATGGTTCCTATAACACTTAACTACATTGTAGAGTGTCCTCATCTGAAGGCACTGTTTTATCGGCTTTACATGTCGAACACTTTATGCTGATAATTTTTTCCTACTGTTTCTATTCCTACTATTTTCATTGCTACTAGGTCAATAATTATTGATCTCTTGGTCATTCAGCATAATTCTTTATTGCTACTATGAACGAAGGTATAAATTGATAATAGAGAATAATTCCATTTTATTTTAATAATTTTTCTAGGAAGGCAGAAGCAAGCACACAATCCTTTCTGAAGGTTAAGGGATTTTGATACTTAAGGTGTGATACTTTATTAGAGCTGTGAGGTAGCAACTTAGATGTCTTATTTAAAAATCCAAATACTTAAAGCTTTTATTAAAAAAAAATATTGATACATGTAGAAATAATTAATGTGCTTTGCTGGAAGGGGCAGAATGCACAATCAAGGCCCGTTTCCTGCAGCCATAGCTCTCTGTCATCCATGCTGATGTCACCAAGAGGAGCAGTTGTCCAGTTCAAACGTACACATCCTAAAAATCATCTACACTTCTGACACTGAGATGCAGGTCACCAGCTATATTTCAGTTTCCTTCCACTTGTAGTAAACTTAAGAACTAAGCAGAAAATCAATGCCACCATTAAAATCTGTCGTAGGAAAAAATGCAGGAGAGATTAGGAGCATTTTATTCCCATACTAGCAGTATGTTTACTAAATCAAAATGTGAAGTGGAAAATATCACCTATTTATTTAAAAAAACCTTTCGTAACAGTAGCTACTGGAAGACTTCCAGGAAATAATTCAAAGCAAGGCAAGCATATATCCTTAATATACTTCAGTTTGCTGACATTTATGGTGCTTCCTGATGAGGGTTAATGTCTTTGTATTTCATATTCCTTTCGTTTTTTCTTTTCCTGTGTGTCCTGGTTTAGGGCAAATTTGGGAGGAACCCCTAGAAGGGGTCTCCTCTAACCAGCCAGCTCCAACAGCCCCTCCCCCCAACCCTAGGACACTGTGTCAATAGGTTTTTGAAGTCATATTAGCTTTGTCTCTTCATATTAGGGTTAGTATTGCGAAAATCAATCAACATTTTATTATTTTTTATCACATGAGATACAACACTGCTGCATTATAACTTTATATTCTTTTGCTCTAGTCATAATTTTAGTTGTTTCATGTTTTCCATATTCAATTACTTATCCTCTGCTGAGAGCTCTACTTCTTTCAGTGTTTGTTCAAAATACTGTAATTATGACACACACTTTTACATTTTCTTCCCTGTAGGCAAAGCAAAATTCCTGTGGATATGACGCAGCAGCTGTGTTGACTATAATACTGTTCTATTTGATACTCTGAGATGTTTCTTTTTAAAATTGCTTCATTTATATAATTCCTTTTCTGTGTTTTTGCATGAAGTGGGGTGCACAAGTGTCTCACATCTCTTCCCTTTTACCTGAAAAATTGTATGAACTTTG
Organism: Picathartes gymnocephalus; assembly: GCA_013390045.1. Classification (NCBI taxonomy): domain Eukaryota; kingdom Metazoa; phylum Chordata; class Aves; order Passeriformes; family Picathartidae; genus Picathartes; species Picathartes gymnocephalus. The sequence continues at coordinate 60,082 of WEKY01011478.1, read as the reverse complement.
ACCCTATTTCCTCACTGATTTTTTTGGCTACTCTTGAGAGCTTTACTCACTCACATGGTTTTTTTGTTTATTGTGGTCAGACATTACCAAACTGTGATGACTCCGTTTTCTGGGCCATTGTTTTTTCCTTTGTGGAAAAGATTTATTTCTGAGGATTACCTGAGCCTACACTTCTTTGAACGTCTTTTGCCACCTGTGACACTTGCTTCAAATCAGTGTGAAGGAGGTTTAAGCTTAATTATTTATTCCAGCATGAAAAACTGTCAGTAACCTTGTCTTGCTGTAACTGGGGTCTTCTCCAATTTTATATATTTTAGTTCTCAGGACACAGGATGCCTATCTGATTTGTGGAATTTACAATAAGCCTATTTTCCTTAGTACTGTTTTCCAAAGATTTTAGTGATGTTATTGTGATTTTCCAGTATTCTCTCTCCCATTCTTTCAACTAAATATGCACATACATCATCCTGACATCTCTCTCAAATTTTGAAAGAAGTACTGTCTTAGGCAGTCTCAAAGGAATTACAGTATCATCCATTCCTTTTGAATTAGCTGCCTATTTTTGTCCAGTTTCCTTCATTTGCCAAGGCTTGTTCTTTCTTTGTGTCTTTGAAGACATCAGATTTATACTGTTGCTTTTTCACTTGCTGGTCTTTCTCTGCTTGTTTTTGCAATTCATTTCTTCTAGTGATTGCCAATGCATCACTCAATTCTTTGATTTCGCTGCTCCAGTACCAGCAGCTTTATGTCCAGTCTCGTTCTTCCTTCCTTCCGTCACACCTTTGATTCCAGCCTGACGTTAATTGCTGTTCTTGCTGACATTTCCAATCGAAAGATTGGGTTTGTCAGCCAGGAGTTCTACCTTCTGCACACATTATACCTATATATATATACTGTATATATATACTTAATATAGGTTACACATATGTAGGTAGCTTCAATCAGAAACAAATTCAGAAGAAAACCATTTGGGTTTGAGTTTTCAATAACTGAAATTCTGCAAATGTGGACAGTTGTTACAAGAGGTGATTCCTTGTTTTATTTTCTCGACAGAGATGTGCACAGATGGTTTATGGAGAAGACTGCGCTTGCAGTTTCTGCAAATGCAGTGGCTTAGAAGCACCAGCAACTGAAATTTATGAAAGAACAGAAACTACCTTTTGTGCTTTAATGAGTCTGTAACAGTAATGACAGCCACAATGTAACAGATAGCATACTTTGTTCACTGTGAGTAAGCAGAAAATTGGGTCAAACAGTCTACTGGTGCTAGCTTCAGCATGGAAATGAATGTTTTCAGGTTCCACTATAAATGGATCATTTAAACCATACAGAGTGCTTACTAGTATGTCAAATCAGTGAAATGTACCTTCAAACATGATAACAGTGCTCCCTTAGGAATAAAAGCAGCTTAAAATTTGTACACCGATCTATTTATCACCTTTTTAGAACAAGAAATAAAATAGAAAACATCTTCTGTAGATCCCATTAGGCCAAGTTCATTTTATTCTTTTCTTTTTTTTTGTTGGTCTTTAATTCATTTTTCTTGTTTTGATAAATTCCTGATAATATTCTGAAAGAATGGTGGTTGAAGTAGCTGCATTGTTATGTTTCCTGGGAAAAGTTCTGCTCCTGATGTGTCTGTGCGAAAACAGGATTTAGAACCTACATTCCTGTACCTAAGCCTTATGTTACTGTATAGTATCAATTTAAGGTGCAGCATGTAGCTGGAGAAATACAAATGGGAGGTTGCTTTGGGGGATTGGGACCAATTGTCCCAGTAACTTTACAGTGAGGTTAATTTTGATGAGAAATAAAGAAAATTTGATTTAGAATGTAATTTCATAGTGTATGATATAAAATTATTTGGGTATTTTGCATATATGTCACGAATCACAATGAATGTAACTATTTAACTCTTTAGTCAGGGTAGCTCTCTCTGTGCTGCTTTTTTGTTTTCTTTTTCCCTTTTAAATGTTTTTAATCTAGCCCAGTAAGTCATTACTGAATTTTTTTTATTGTGAATGATTTCTTTTTACAGCTTTTTTAATACATTTCCTAGGGGAAATATTGATTACATTAACTGATAAGAATAATTGTGGGATTGACTCTATTTGTATAGATAACTCCTGGCTGAAGGAAGGTATTTTTGCCTACCAGCACGACTGAAATGTGTTGTTCTGGAGAATGAGTTGCTCCCTAATGTTCTGCTGTTCTGAGGTTTCACTTGACCTGGAAGAGTTGCCTGCTTGTTCCATTAGTATTCCAATTTTATAAAATTCTTTCTTTCTTTTAGTTCACTTCTGCTAATTTTCTGTTTCTGATCTCTTATTCTGATTGTTACTCAAGAATTCAGTGGGCTGATCTCAAGATGCTGTGTGCTACTAAGAGTCATACTGTGAGAGTTAAACGATTTGAGATCAAGTTTGTTGATGGTAGAAAATGTGTGTTCTGTTGTGGTTTTTTTTAAAAAATATAATTTATTTGTCTTTCAGTAAGTGCATACATTGTATTTGACTTGTTTTAAAATGTTGTACTCTGTGATACGGTTATTATGAAACCCTGATGTGGTCTTTAATATTCAGTTGCAATAAGTTTGGTGATGTGTTTACTCTATTGAGAAAACAGTGGTGAAACAAGGAGTTAAGTCTTAGGCTAGAGCTTCTCCACTGTAGCAACCTCTAACTGCCAGTTGTTATTTTTTGTTGTTTACCAATATTATGTGGCTAAAAATTGAGTTTCACAATAATAATATCTGGCCAGGCTGAGATTTTTTACTATCCTGCAAAGGTGTCACCACATTGGCACCTCTCTATCCTTCTTACGCCCACAGTGCTGCTTGCAGAGGTGCTGTGCACTGCTACAGTTTTTTAATTGCTTTAGTCTGAAGTGGAATTGAGAAGATTTCTGTGGATAGATACAGTGTTTTAAGGCTCAGATCTGGAAACCAGTAGGAATCAGCATTTTCAGGCCACAAGAAGAATGTGTTTCACTCAGGTAAATGAAAGTGGTGTGAAGTCCTAGGAAAGAAGTATCAATTATTTTTGGAGACATATTTCCTAACCATTGATGAAAGCTTTGCTTTTGTAAAGGATTCATAAAAAAGTAAAAAAAGTCAATTAGCCTACTTTTATCATAAAACAAATGTGCAGCTGTGTGTGTATGACAAGGTTACACTACTATGGAATTCTAGTTTATTTTTCCTCTCATCAAAATCAGTGAGATAACTGGAAGAGGGGAGAGAGCGCTTGGTGTAAAGGTAGAAAGGTATCACCCAAGAGCGCTGTGAATTTATCACTGTAAGAGACACTGAATATATCACCAGGTTTTTGGATTGTACTCCTGAGCAGTTAACAATAATGTCAAAATCAAGTGTTTAAAATGTTTTTAGCAGCAGAAAGGCTATAATGTGGAAAATCAAAATGATGACTTTAGTATAAAAATGAACATGGTACCTCTGAAAATGATACAGAAGTGGAAAGCTGTTACTGTGAAAAGATCAATACAAAAACATTCAATAGAAGCTGACAAGAAGTGAAAACTCTTTGCTAGAATAAGATGAATATAAAACAGAGATAAATAAAATCTGACCTATAAGTGAAAGATATCTGAGTGCATACGATCAATATGTAAACAAATGCAATGCAAACTGATTAAAAATTTTTTTTAAAAAAGGGTTCTTGCAAGAATAAGATTAATATGGGAATATGCAAAATCAGCAAAATAGAGATCATTGCATTGGAAAGATTAGGACATGATAATGTAAATAAGAATAATGCTATGTTAGTGTACTTGTTTCTTTTATTAGTATTATTCTAATATAAGTTACTCATTGAAATATGCTGTTATTTGGTCACTTTGTGGCAAATGCTTTGTTCTTTTTTCTTTCTTGAATAGCTTTTGTAAATTGTTGCAAGTCACAGGAAGGTGCTAGGGAAGTAAAGGAAGTATTTTGGTATAGAGTTTTAAAGAATATTGTATGAATCCTTGGAAGGGCAAGACCCAAATTCTTGTTCTCCACATCATCTCTTTTCAGTAGCTTATACTTTATTTTTTATGAGATTACTGCAGAAAGTCACATCTGCTGTGTTCAAGAAATTCTAGACTAAACTTCAAGCCAAGATGAGTTTTGAGTGTCTCCAATGATGAAGGCACAACTTGAGAGTTAAAAATCTTAGTTCTTTCAGTTGTGTTGTTTATAAATAATTCAGTCCTTTGTCTTGCAAGAGTACACTCTTTGATAGCACTGACTAGGGACTGGGAAGCTCAAGAGAAAGCTTTCTGGGTCTTTTGTTTCAGTGGAGTTGAAGAAAATTAAGATATTCCATGCTATTAAAGTCACAAGACAATATTGACTAAAATGAATGTGTGCCTTTCTTCCACCACCCTATCCACTGCTCCATCCATTGTAAGGATGCTCTAGAAGTTTCCTGTTAGAAAATACAGCATCACTCTCTGTGTTTAGAGAGGGATTGTTATCTGGGGTTTTTGGAGCAATAACTGTAACGACACAGTTCATTGGAGGAGATGTGTGTCAGTTCTTCATGGCACTGATAAGTAATTTATTTGCAATTTATGTTTCAAGCTCACTTCTCTGAAAGTTGGTTTGACTTCTTAACACTAGCATTGACTACTGAAAAATAATTCAAATATCAGCAATATGTGCAGATAGAGAAGGAAAAAAAGGTAAGACAGTAAACTCTGTTGAACTCTCAATAAGGCACTGATTATCACAAAGCTAAATTCATCTTTTATCTCTGAAGATTAGAATTATAATAGTGCTGGGATTTCTTTGCTACTTGCTCAGATAAGTTGATTTATGGTCTCTCATGAAGGATCCATTAGCATTTTTCATGCATTATGGTAGTTAAACGTTCAAAAGACAGAAATATTGCTCGAATGTTTAATTTCAGAGCTGCGGATTATCCTGAAGTCGCTAAACTGAATGATGAGGTAGATGAGCACTGTCATGCCCCATCCCTGGAAGTGTCCAAGGCCAGGTTGGATGTGGCTTTTAGCAACCTTGTTTAGAGAAAGGTGTCCCTGCCCATGGTAGGGGGTTGGAACCAGAGGGTCTTCAAGGCCCCCACGCAGCCCAAAGCATTCTATGATTCCATGATTACGTAGCAGTCTAAAGAAGAGCAAACCAGAGTTCCTGTATTAGAACTTCGTCCTTTTTTTCTGTTAAATATACTCTGAAGACTTAACAAATAATAATTAAAGACTAGCAATGCTGACATAATGGCTGACAGTGTTGGTATTCTATTTTGCTACTCGCATTGGAGGGAAAACCCTCCCACCCAGCACTCCAATATGCATTAATATCAAGGAGACTACTCACATCACTAAATCTGTATTTCTATGTTGCTGATGCATCTGCCAATTCAGTTTTTACTAGGAGATCACACTGAAGAATGTGTTACTTGCAATATTTAGGGTAATACAATGCTAATTAAATCAGCGAATATAGCCACTGGAAGAAGTGGTGAATTATGTCCTGATTGCAAACCCAAAAAATTCTGAAACAGTCAAATGATAAGACTGGTTTTCTGCATTTTTTCAGAGACAAAAAGCAAATATTCCAGTTTTATGGTTTTTGGGGTTTGTTTGGTTGTTTTTTTGTTTGTTTGTTTTTAATTATTATTTTCATTTTTATTTTACTTTAACCTTAGCACAGTCTTGCTAGATGCAAACACTGAAAGCTCTAGGCAGATGAAACAAGATCATGAGAAAAATATAAATTGCTGGAATGGCTAATGAAACCCTAGAGTAGGGCTGAATGCAACCTGAGGCAAAATTAAGTAGCTGTTTATCTCAGCTTTTTCCCACTCCAGTGTGAGAACTGTATTTTTTGGCTCATCCATAGGTTGAACTGATTACTCGCTACTTTTGCAAGCATATGTTATATGTATACACATATATATAGATGTACACATATGTTTACAAAATTATGTAACATATAATCCAGATGATATTGAATATATAAAATCTATTTAGCTGCAAATTATGTATATATGCTTTTAAAATAATTTTTTTTATGTCTTTGCTTGATTGATTATGGCAAATAGTACAAAATACATAATTTTATAAAGATTTTTTTTTTTGTGCACCTCTGCAAGTAGCTTAGTTTCAGTTGATTGTATGGAGTTACTGGTTTATTTCCCATTTCCTTTCAGAATAATCAGAGCTAATTTTTTAGGTAATTTCATGAAACACTTTCTGGTTGTCTCACAAACATTATTCTTGACTTACTGTCTCAAAACATTGCATTTTTCCCTTGGAATTATAGATCTCCACAAAAAATTCTTTTCACTTTTTGGTATCTCAGTACATATCTGCACAGAACACACCTGTTCAGCTAATTTTTCATGAATGTCTCTTCATTTCTGCACCAAGTTCATTCTTGCACAACTTTTCCTTGAGCTGTTCCATTTGTAGTCAGTACTAAGTTTCCTTCAATTTTCAAAACTAGTCCCTAATTTGATCTGACTGTCACAGATAATGGGGAAAGAGAGGTCAGAGGTAGAGGGTTGTTGAGTAGTTGTTTTTACTTTTCTAAAACCGGGAGTACAGAAGGGAATTGAAGGATATGGCAGAACTCTGCAATAACTTCTGTTTTGCTGCTGATAGAATTCTTCCCTCAATCCCCTGCTCATGTTTGTCTTAATACATGGGGTCTTAATTCTCATTCTAATTTTTTCAAGACATGAAAGATTTCTACTTATTTGATTTGATCATACTTAACAAAATGGAATCATTATACATTAATAATGAACTAATTAATTGTGACAAATTGCATAGCTGCAGCATTTGTCTCCTCCATTCCCTTGCCTTAGGGGTTATACCCTTCTCAGCAGATGATGGATAACTTGTCTGCTTTATCAGTTTGTTGGATGTTGTCACAAAGTGCAAACTGGATGCCTTTGACAGTATTTTATGCTTTGCTGTGGCATAAGCTGTCAAGAAGGGAGACAAGGGATAGATACCCGATGATTACTCACTAGGTTTTGCACCTGAAATCTCATTTTGTGAGAAAAATCATCTTTGGATACGAAAAAATTGTCTTTGGTTAGTCTACGATGTTTCTTTAATTGTTGCCCCTGAAGCAAGTTTGTAGGAGCTTGCTATCTCACCAAGAGCATGGGTATCTTGCCGGCTTTTTGTCTCTGTCTTGTATATAACTGAAGGAATAAAATAATTGTTTTTGTTTTTTTAAAAAATATGTATGTCTTATTTTAATAAAAAGAAGTATTTTTGACATTTAGTATTTTTTACAATTTTTTTTTTTTTTAACACTCTGCCACTGATAGGAAACCTGAAGATCTGAAATAAAAAAAACTACATTATAAAGTGAATTTGCCAGCTCTACAGGCATCTGTTGATGCTCCGATTTTTGGATTGAGTCTGTGAAAAGAATGCATGAAGTAATTTGTTTACATATGACATGAGTTTATAACTGCAGAATTCTAGCCAAATGTTGATTCACAAACAATACAGAAATTGTGTACATCATAAAGCTGATTTTGTGCCACAGTGCCAGTTTATGTCAAGAAATCATTCAAATGACTTAAGACATTAAAGACTTTTAAATTTCATTACTGAAACTAATGCTGACATTAAGAATAAATAAGTTGTTCCTGTTCTATAGCTGAGGAAGATGTTCAGTAAGATTGTGATATGCAAAAGATTTTCCTAAAAGTCAGTACTAGAATCAAAGTTAAAAGCATGTGCCTCAAATTGATTTAGCACCAATGCCTTCAATATTGGAACATCGTTGTCCATAAACCAGGGCCCAACTCTGATTTCTTTACTACTGGAGATGTCTCATTTTCTGAGCCACTGCTATATGCATAAAACATTTAGAAGAACTGACTAAAGTAAATTTTAACTTTTGTGTAGAGAGTTCTTGGATACTTAAAATCCCTCAATTTTACTTTTGGACTGTAAGTTGTAATGATGAAACAATTATAAAAATCACAGTCCCATTTTCATGTTATAAACTGGAATAACATCACAGTGGCTTTAGTGAAAATATTTCCACCTGCAACAGGTGGGAAGCTGGCCGTTAGTCTACAGAATATTTGTATCAAGGAAGCAGTTGGTTTTCAGATAAGAAGTTCACTGTTACATGTGTTACAGTTTCTTTGTATGGCTATAAAATATGTGTTTTGTTTGGTTTTTTATCATGCTCAGGGTCATCTTGTTAAATAAGTTGTGTCCTCTTCTTGTAGTTGTAATAGAAAATACTGCTATGTCCCAAATACATCTGCTGCTACAGTTAATTGGGCTGATGAAAATGGTGAGGTACAGTGTGCTCGAGACAGAATGACACTCTAGTATGAAGTTAAGTGTTGCCAGTTGACGGTGAACTTCTTTGCCTCTGGAAAGCAAGTTGCTGTCACTCTCAGCTACCTAATTTAGTTGACCATTATTGCTTCACGAGAGCTGGATCTGTCTATGTTAGGATTGTAGCTCAGATCAGAAATGCCCTTTGGAAGAAAACAGTTTGGCCCAAGTTACTGCAGCTGACACTGCTGAGCCACCTCAGCGAGTGGCAGCTGCCTTTCCCTCCATGCAGCCTAAGCAGCAGGCGCACTCACACAGTGCCCCTGGCCCACATCTGCTGCTAGGGGACACTCAGGCTACAGCACAGGGCAGATGTAGCAGTAAATAAAATCTCCAGATCCTGTATATGAATATCACAATGCCAGCATGCTGCAACTTTTTCAGTACACATACCTGATTCCACTGCCCTGCAGGTCAGGCTGATAGAGGTGAAGCCACTGGAACCACTATGCTGTTAGAAAAGCAAGGTAATGAGTTTCTTACAAGAAGATTTCTGTTGCTTCATTGGTTCTTTTGCTTGTTGGGGGGTTTATTTGTTTGGTTGTTGTTTTTTGTTTGTTTGTTTTTCCAAAAGTTATATGAAAAATAAAAATAACTTTTTAAAAGGGTCTCTTCATTTTTTGAAACAATTGCTGCAATGAGTTGTTAGCACATTGGGCCATTATTTCCCTGGAGTACATTCTGAATTGATGCAGAATGTCAGAGCACAGTGGGATTTAGCAGGTGCTGAACTGCTGGCGTTCAGTTTTGCTTTTCATTTATGAAATATGAAAGTTAAACATGTGTAGAAATGCCTGTAAGAATGAGGCTGAAATTTGGTTTATTTCACTATGTCATATGACTGCTCCACTTTATTTTAAATCCAGATTCATACTTTTATATCCTCCTCCTTTATCCGGGGAAATATGGCACTCTGTGTGCTTACTCCCTGACTTTAGCTGAAAATAGCTGCTTAAAATACTGTGTGACTTCAGGGTTTTGTACAATATATTCTTAACTAATTTGTTTCCATATGCATTTTTTCACTCCATAGCAATTGCTCCAGCTGTGTCTGTATTTCCTTAACACATTGTTCTCTCCCTAGTATTGGAAACAATCCATACAGAAGCCTTTAAAAACCTCAAACTCAGCAGCTTCTCTCATTTTAAAAGCTCTGTTTATGCAGTATTTACTCATTCAGGAAGGATTATGAGCCATAGTTAAATATGGGAGGCTACAGTAACTAAAATGTAGCAGGCTTTAGGCCATTAGGGTAGGTATTTATAACAAGATAAAATTTCTTCTTAAACAGTAAAGTAGATGTAAGATAAGATGTCTTTCTTCATCTCATTCCAGTTTTCTGCAACTTTACTGTCTTGTCCTGCGGTTTTATATTCACAAAGTAAATTAAAAACAAGGAGACCTTCAGCAAGTGCATGATTATAAAAAAAATCATTTTTGTCTGGACACTGTAGAACAAAGAACTGCTATACTGAGTGATTAAAGCAGCAAATAGAGAAAATTCTGATTAATATATGCTCATGAGAGTACCCATGGCATTGAAGCAGACAAAAACAACTACAAAGAAGCTTAATTTTACTGTGTTCTCAAAGATCCTTTGGAGTTTTTTACTATTTCAAAGGCGTTTGGATTCTTACTAAGTGATTTAGAAGGATTTTTTTTTTTCATTTTCTTAAAATGTCTAAAGCAATAAGCCCCAACTTCTAATATTGTCATCTGCTTATTGCATCAGACTGCCAAAATACTGTGTACAGAGACAGTGGCTGAACACTGCAGGGTTACAGTGTTCTGAAGATGAACGATGAAATCAGTTCCCTGGGAAGTAAAATTTTTGCCAGTAACTTCAGGGAGACCAGGACTCACTCCACGAATGGAACACAGCTTGGCATCTCAGAAGACTACGACTACCAGTCTGTGTATCCTTCCTCATAGAGTAAATGCTATTGATTAAATAAAATTAATGTGGTTTTCATCTTGTAAAGGGTCAGGGACAGTCTTTATAGCAAGAAATAGAAATGTCTTCAGAATGAGAAGCACCTCTGTTTATACAGGCAGTAAGCTTTCACCTTTCTGGTACTCTATAGCCCCATGATCTTTAAGAGAGAGGAGTCTTATTCATATTCCCTCTATATAATCTGGAGAACAGCACCAAACCACACTTACTTAACAGTCAAGGTACAATACCTGTGACGATGCTAGGGCCAAGAATAACAATTTCTATTTTGTTTTTATGTTCGGAGAATGCATAATGCAGTTGCTTATGGTACAGATTTTCATCTCTTGGAGAGAGGGGGACTTTTTCCTTGGGTAGTTGAATTTCAGAAAATATCAGTCCTCTTTCTCTTTGGACCAGCCTTTGGCCAACAACAAGAAAAACAACAAAAAAGAATGTTTGTGGAAATTTCATTATTTTTAATTTGCAAGACTCATCTGTGAACTGGTTGGAATATTGATGAGGAGCAGGAGCTGTCACATCTGTACCAGCTCAGGTGATGAAACAGACCTTGTCTCATCATCATTTTTCTCACATTTCCTGCTTGTGCACTGTATTACCCTCACACTTGGTGTGTCTTAGATTTCTGTTGACAGAGATATATTTAAACAAAGTAAACCAGCCCGCTACTCTTTAATATTTCATATCTATGGGAATTAGATTAGAATCCATTAACCAGATCCTCTGTATTACTTTAATATTTCTTAAAATGTGTTCTCCATATATTACCTTTATAAGAAAATATTTTTTACAGTACAAAAAATTAACAATTAATTTCAATATTTTATAATATATACAACATACATATGTATATACTCTATCTAGAAATATATATGAAGCCAATATAAATATCTATATTTATTTGCAAGCATTTAATATTCATTAATTAAAGATGAATAAGTGGTTTTACTTCCACTTCTTGCTCTGCCACTAACGCTGCATAAAAGTGCATTTTTGTGGTTCCTAAATTTAAGCTTCTAAACAGATATTTTCTTTATTTGTAAAAAAGGGTAACATATCAGAGTAGGGCAACTTTTTGCTTGACAAATCCAGTTCTTAATCTAGCTAGCCCATGTCATTCCTTTAATAAACTGATCAAGCTTAGTATTAAAAGATCTGGACTCCTTGCTGTTATCTCATAGCAAAAGATCATTTTAGGACATTCTGCTCTAAAAGAGACCTTCCAATTGCCTGTTCTAATTTATTCTTAAGTACTTTCTACCCATTTGTTTTGCTAGTGCCATTCTCACTCTTACATACCATTTTTGAGAGTGGGCTTGCTTTCTGACTCATTTTTTAGGTTCCATCACTGAACCTCTGTCTACTTCAACAGGACAGATTTTCTGTTCTTCACAACCCATCTTAGGGGCCATTTTCAGCATTATCTCTACTTGCAGTTCATCTCCTTGTCATGATGGACAAAACAAACTTACAGAATCCCAATCAATATGACGAGTGATTTTTATTTAATTGTACTAACACATCTCTATTTTTTTCTGGGAATCACGTGCTTTCCAGTTTGCCATGGCTGGGGAGAGGATAGGAGGAAATGTTGATGGATGTTTTGCATGTTGTAAGAAAAACTGTAAGAACTTTTTAAGAGGTGATCTACATAAAACCAACAGGGGATAGCATCCAGTTCTGAATTAACTGTTTTCAGACTACAATTTAAACAAAATATGATGGAAAACAGCAAAAAAGTTTAAAAAAGCGGAAAGCATGAGGTAAGAAAGTATTTTTGCATGAGTTGGTTTCTTCCTAGTCCTTTTCCTTCTCACTTAACCCAGCTATTGTTTGGGATTTACTGGTCTTTTAAGGTGCTCCAGTGACTAGAAAGTTATTGAAGTGGTGGTACTTTGGAAGAATGATGACAGAGTTTAATAAATTATCCCAGAACAGCATTTCAGACAGTCTTTTGATTGGTTTTATTTGGTTTTGTTAACACCTAATTAATTTTTTTTAGAGAGAGATGTCTTCATTAAAGATCAAGCATATCTCTGTAGTTACTTTAATTTGAATGTCACTAGGATATCCTTTGAAATGCTAAGAAAAAATTAGAGCAAAATGAAGGAAGAGCAGAGTTGAGTTAATATGTGAAATATGTAGTTGTTTTTTGATATTTAATCCCTTATATTTCCATTAAAATACAACATACTCATCTATTTGGATTTTTTTCTCGGGTTTTTTGGGGGTTTTTTGGTTTGGTTTGGTTTGGTTTGGTTTGGTTTGGTTTGGTTTGGTTTGGTTGGTTTGTTTGTTTGTATGTTTGTTTGTTTGTTTTGGGGGTTGTTTTATTGTTGTTGTTTTGGGTTTTTTTGTTGGTTTTGTTTTGGTTTGGTTTTTAATTTTTCCAAATAGAGTCTCTACTTTGAAGTAATCTGTAAAACTAATAGTGAATAGTATAATTATTGTTTTTATAATAATAAAATAATAATAAAGAATCAGCAGGTTCTTAGACTGTGCATATCTCTACAAAATCTTAAAAGTCCTCTAGAACCGCACTGATGAACAGTATCTTCTCTACATTTTGTCTTTCTTCCATCTTCCCAGAAAATAACCTTACAGCACTGTATGGTTTACATCAGGTATTATTCCATTCTGGAATTTATCTTGGTATATTTTGAGATAGGAGGAAGCAAGGCAACAACGTGTAAGAGGCACAAATACTGTTGTCAGCAATGGGTTGCAGTTTAGAACATGGGTATCTTTTGTGTTTTGTAGAGATAAGCAACTTGTTGAAAAATTTTGAGTGTGTACTAAAGAGTCTGTGACTTTGCATTGTATTAATTCATTTTGGTTGAGTTATAACAGAAGCTTAGTTCCATCTTCTGTTCTTGACAGTTTTATTCTCATTTCCTTCTCCTGGGCGTTACTTATTTTAATAAGATTTTACCGTGCTTCTCTGGCTATCAGCATGTGGCAGCTAAGCCAGGCAGCAGACAACATACAGCATTGCCAATTAATTTACTTGATTTGACACAGACACAACAGTATTCTAGACTTCAGTGACTTCTTCATGGAATTATTTATAGAAGTGTCTGGGACATAATGTCAAATATCTAATGAGGAGTGGAGAAGTTGTTCATTTAAAGAAAAAAGTACATGACATTTGATCATTTATGCTTTTAATTGTGAGCGAAAAATATCTACTCTATAGAACTTGAAATTATTGGATTCAATAATTGCTCCGTATATTAAAAATTGTATTTTAGTACTTTGGTTTTATTCATCATTAAATGCATATTACCCAAATAGTTCTGATTATCCAGTAATTTTAAATTATGATATGTTGGGAAATGGAAATGCTTCTTTCAAAGCAGGATTTTGTAACAAATGTGAAGATATGTAATATGTACAAGATCCATCAGAGCATCACATGAAGTAATGACCTATCCAATTGGAAATGCCACTATATAACAACTACTGTTTGTTTAAGTTGAAAACATATTTTTGCTTTTCCTCCCTTCCTTTGAATGAAAGGATACATTGCCTTGGCATTTATATATCCTTGTTTTGATAAAAGTTAGAGTCTAAAAGAGAGGGTGGATAAAACACTACCCAATTCCCTTATCTCTCAAAATTTTCCTATTAGTCTCCTTTAACTGTTTTCTAATCAGCTGTAAAGTTTCTTTGGATGACTGGTTTGAGTTGAACACTTTCCTATGGTTTTGTATGGAAAGCATAAATATCTAAATTCAGGTTTCCAATGCTACTCAAAGGATCAGTTACCTTGGAGAAAATGTTCACTTTGGAGCTGCTATAAGTCTTTTCTTTGCTTTGGCCTTTTTGCTATTGCAAGGGAGTAGACATTGGCTTAAAACATGCATCTAAATTCAAAGGGTTGAAGTTCAAGTTACTACTGGAATAGTTCTTCAAATTATTATGTTTGGGAATTACATAGAAAATGCATGTGTGTGTCTGTGTGTATACATGTATATGTATATACATAAAACAACAAGGGTTTAAGTCAGTGCAAAAATCTGATTAAAAGCATCTTGAAATGAAATGTCTATTCCTTCCTGGTCGCACGTAAGAGAAGATGGGAGTGCAACTTTCCAGTGACAGGGAAGAGTGAATAAAATTCTGTGTAATTTAACATAAACATGAGGGAATTTAATCTTAAAAAAAAAACCAAACAAACTGAAACACACAAGTGATAAAGAAAACTAGTTTCTACCTTCAGTAGACTTTCTCTATTATCTGATGAGCATTGCTCAGATGGAAGTGTCTGTGTCTGCACACATATATGCAAAAATATGCACTTGCAAGAGTATTGTTCCTCTGTTCCCACTTTTACACACCATATATTTGATTGAAAAAATATATTTAAATCATAACAATTACTACTCAGTGTTATCTTTAAAGAAATCAATGGGTCAACTTCATTAAGCAGGATATGGAAGCGTAATACACTCCAGACATTAAAAGAAGATTAATGAACTGCTAAGGAGCTCCCTTCTGTTCTCCCCAGTGTCTGTGTAACTGCCACATCAGGGAACAGCAGCTCACATATTTTCAGGTACAGGAAACAGCTCTCAGGCTTTTCAAATAAAGTTGTTCTCTGTCTTATATGCAGGCCAGAGCCTCTACATTGTATAAATCATCAGAAGCGTATTCCAGTTCCTTTAAAGAGAGCACAGCAATACTCCCTATTATTTATTGATTGCATTTGCAGGGGAAAATTGAATCCATTCCTTGTCAAGGCCCCTAAACCTCATATCATAAAGAAGAAGGAAAAAATGAAAAGATGGATTCAGTGGAATTAGCCAGAAAGAATGATCTTGCATATTGTGTGATGATGAATTTTATTTTTTCATCTTGCTTGTATCATGTGAAAGGTAGCAGCTGATGTACTCTGAAGTAATAATCTTCAAAGACTTCTTTTAGAAGAATTGAAAATAAGCTTATTGGAGAGTTTTCTCCAACTAGATTTTCTGCCAATTATCAGTCAAAAGCTGCTCCCTGTATGTAAGTTAACTAAAAGAAAGACAAGTACGTATACAGAAGTGTGACTATAACATCTCTAAACTTTTTATCTTAATAAAATGCATTTTTTTAAACAGAAAATTAATTTTCTCTATATAAATGAGTTTAATATAAACGATCTCTCCAATTAGGGTATTCTGACTGTAGTCTCTACTATGAGCTAGTGAAAATACTACTGCTTTGAATTTTACGTAACAACTGAGAATCAGGATATTTTATTAGGAACCATCTGAAGAATAGTTTTTTGGTGATTAGGACTGGGTGTGCTTGCTTTTCTTTGGAAAGTTTCAAATACATGGCTGTAGGCTTTAAAACAGAACTCAGAGGTATTGAAGTTGCCTATCACCAGTGAGTGATATTGCATTCCAAAAAGAAAGGGGAGAGGTGGAAATAAAAAGGACTCGATTTACAGTTTGCTTTTTAAAGTGCAGGGTGTATGCTTTAGTTGAAGGAAAACATTAATAGAAGTTGTGGAAAAACACTTAGAAAAATAAATTATTCATACTAAAATTCCCAGCACCCTTTTCCTCATTTACTGGATTAGTTAACACAGATGTGGTTGCATTCTGTATCAAGTGTACTTATAGATAGAATGAAAAAACAAAAAGAAACAAACAGACAAACCTGGAATGAGCAGAGCTAGTTTGAATAACAAACTTACAAATACCAAACTGCTCCAGGAATGGTTGTTTTAATGATCATACAATCATTTATTTATGTATCAGTCCCACCAAATAAACTGTCTCTCTTCCACACACAATTTTTTTGTCATAATAAGAAAGTGAATTAAGATGAAGGTGATATATGTCCTGTGTCCTTGTCATATGTCCTTTTACAGTTTATTGCTGAAGTAGACTCTGGCACTTTACTGTGGATTTCTAGGGTGCAGGAACATCTGTTTTTCAGTGCCAGAGAACAGATATACTACAAACTGTTAGTAGCCTTTTCCCAGATTTATTACAGTTTCCTTCTGTTAAGATGCTCTATTCTTGTTGCTTTTCTTGAATTCCACTTTATTTATTTATTTATTTATTTATTTTTAATTCCAGCTTCTTATCTTGGGCCATTTGAGGTTTTTGGTTTTTTCCCCTTGCTGCAAATCCTAGAATATTTTTAGGCTGTTGTATTTGTCTCTGGGAGAGTTGTAGAGGAGAATGAGGAAGGGGAAAGTGAGACATAAATAATATCATAAAACTCTTAAATCTGACTGTAAAGTGTCACTTCCCCCACAAGTATTGCAAACAAGATCTAGTAATCCTTCTCTCTTACTTTATAGCCTAATCTTAATAAGTCTAATGAAGTGCTAAAATTATCAGTTCTAGTATATGGATTCAGCACTTCACTATTTAGTTATTTTCCTATTCACAGACCATCTCCTTTTTTCTTGTATGTGTTTATTTGAGATATATATTTGCATATATATGACTGTTTATGTGCAGAGGTGTGTGCATACATAAGTAACTCTTTGCAACACATTTCTGGGTGATACTACAATCACAGAATCATAAAATATGCTAAGTGGGAAGGGATCCATCAGGTTCATTACGTACAGCTGCTGTCCCTGCACCGGACACCTCAATCACACCATGCGCCTATTAGAGCACTGTCCAGATGCTTCTTGAACTCTGTCATGCTTGGTGCTGTAATCACATCCCTGGGAAGCTGTTCCAGTGCTCAGCCACCCTCTGGATGAAGAACCTTTCCCTGATACCCAGCCTAAACCTTCCCTGACATAGCTCCCTGCTTTCTGCTTGAGTCCTGTCCCTGGTCACAAGAGTCAAGAGATTGGTACCTGTCCCTCCAAATAGGAAACAGTAACATGAAAAAAAACAAGGTCAAGCTGAAAATATCTTGTCTACCTAAGTGACAGAGCTTCTAATGACTTTATGGAGCCACTTCTGGAAACAAGATGTGACACAAAGTCAACTTTAGAAAGTCTGTACATAATGCTTAATTGCACATCAGGTCAAAAAGGATGTAAGACATAATTGAACAGTAACCATTTAAAAATTGTAATTAACATCTCATGGTGCCTCGGAGAATTGTTCTTCTTTAAGTAAACATATAGTTATTTATAATTATCTACTTGACAAAAAGAGTGCTATATAATACAAGTTTATTGCTTACAGGAAACCTCAAGAGTTGGAAATTCAATTTGATGTTTCTTCAAAAGGGTATCTCTTGAGAGAGTAATATCATAAAAGTACTCTGAAAAAACCAGATAAACCTTTCTGCAAAATACATGGTGTAGCAATTTTCTCCTTAACCTTTATAAACAAGCCTATAAAATTTAATGTTGTGATCTTCTTTCTCCAGTACCTTTTAAAAGCCTTACTTTGGAAATGGGCTGTAAACTGTTAACTTTCAATCCTTATTTTTATCTTTTTTCCCTCATTGTAGTAGGGGGCTAGAATGCAGACCTACATACCAAATTTTGCATTGTAATGCCACTCAGGTCCCTTAAATGTGAACTGGTTTTATTTCAGCTTGATTTGTCCATTTGTAAAAGATGAATTTTCTTTGCTATGTGCAATACCATAATGTAAGCAGAATCTCTATGGCAAGTGGAATTTTCATTGGATTAATAGCTACATCTTTAGCTCTTTTAATTTTTTTTTTTCCTCTAAGTTCCTTTCCACTCTTGGCCTGCTGATCTAGGTGTTTCAATTTAAGAAACGCTGCTTACAATCCCATTATGCAACAGAAAAGAAAGAATTAGAGACTAAACCATTAAAAAGCCCTTGCTTTTCATGATTAACTGTGCATTTGAAATTACCTAAAATGATTAGGATTTGGGGGGGGAGAATTAATGCAATACAACTGATTGAGGTGAAAAGCATGATTTATCATAAGCTACATCATAAGGTGTTCTGTATCACAATAAAGTTTCATTGATTACTGACTCTAGTCCATTGACTCTTTAGTGTAGCAGTGTTCATCATTTAATGTTCAGTTTTAAAGTTTCCCAGTGTCTTTCTCAAGAAGGTGTAGAACATGCTAAAATATTCCATATTTATTCCATTATATAAACTATTTTATTAAAGCAAGTATTGGTACAGGACACCGTCATGAATATAAGTTTCTGTGTAACTGGCAACATGGTGTTTAGCTGAAATGGGAATTTTCTTGTATTTTAAGTTAATTGTGGAGTTGACCCAGCTCATAAATGTTAACATTCACTTTGCTGTCCTTACTGTCAGGGCTCAGATCTGTGAACATTAAAATCTGTTTAGTGTGTGCTAATGAGCACTGCTGCCCCACCCTAATACTACAAATAACTCATCAATGTCTTTTTCCCATATAATCCATTTTGAAAGGGATTAAAAAATTGTTACATCTATATTATACCTACTTTTGTTCATGTCATTCTAGTTGTTCTTATTGCAGTGTGTTGTGATTAGTAAGCATCAACTTTATATGCTTGCATTTATTTTTCTATAAACAGTCTTCTCTGATTGGGAAGTGCAATTAGAGTGATATCTCAGAAAGGAAGTATTTGTAGAAGATATTGTCTGTGCAAATAAACCAAGAGCCACAGCATGCAAATAATGCAACTGGAAGAAGAGAGTGTGAGGAATTAAAAAAAAAAATGCCCCGGGAAAAGAAGTGTGTTTCTTAAAATTTAATTTCTGGATTAGTTAAATTAAATTTTATTACTTTCTCAATATTCCAGTTTGCTTTTTGTAGCCATTGCTTCCCGTGTTAGGATGTGTCTTTCTAATAACAAATTTGGTTTGTCTTTGGCAGCAACAATAGTGTTAAATGAGCTCAACTGGACTGCAGCGCTGGATGATGTGTTCAAGCGCAACAGGGAAGAGGACCCCACTTTATTATGGCAGGTTTTTGGTAGTGCCACTGGCCTCGCAAGGTATTACCCAGGTAACTGAACTGTCCTAGACAACCCTCTTATGTCATGTATTGCATTAAAAATATTCTGAATTATCTACGAGCAGTGAAATATAACTAAAAATTGCTTTCTAAAATAGGCACAGTTTCTTTATATCAGAATTACACACTCAAGGACTGTGAAATTTTTCTGGCATAAAGCTAGTATGAGGGGAAAGGAACTGGGAGTGAAATATGTAATTAGTATTTTTTTTCAGTAAGAAGAACACAGGATTATGTCCTTTGAAAAGCTGAAGAGTTTTATTTTTTTCTATTATTTTCTGTATCTGGTGTAAATAATCACTTGAATATTTGCAAGTAAGATTTTTGTACTTGTCTAGTTTTAAAGATAGTGACATGGAAAGTAGACATGTAATCATGTTTAACATCAGTGGAAATGTGAGTGCACCATGCTATGTTCATGTCCCTCAAAATCCACAATGTCTGACAGGTACATCTTTGCTATTAGAGCTAAGGTCAATTCGACTTGATTACTTCAACCAGCACCTGTTTCACCAGTCAAAGAATCCCATCACTTGATCACACTAATTAATTTAAATAGATGTATATTTTACTGAATTTAGATAATGTATAGCATGGATTTGGTTTTTGTTCTTCGCTATCTAATGGAAAGCCTTGTTTTAAAGCAAGGCTTGTGCTGTTGCTGCTGCTAAGTGATGCTTTTATCAATGTCTGAATAATGCGTCCACTACACACAAGACAATTGTGTGAAGCATGTTGACTTTTGCCTACAACTGCCTAAGGAAGAATTCTGAGAACCTTTCTCTTCTGTTTATACAAGATTGTTTGTGTTTCTGAGGGTGAAGGGGATTATTCTAAAGCTGTTACTGTATCATTAGCACAAATGCTAGCACAGGCAGAGAAACTGCCTCAGGCTAGTTTATAGGAAGAATGTTTCATAGCACTTGAATCCTGTTTGTTTTGTCATGCTGGATGATCATGAAATAAATACAGGGAGATGTTGCAGAAAAAAATAATATTGAAAATGCTAATTTAATATTTCTTTTGTTTTCCAACTCTTCCAATGCTTTTGGGATCTATCATTGTGTGTGGGATCAGCATTTGTAACTGCTTACTATGTGATGTTTTTCAAGTACTGAAAAAGAAGTGTTTCTTAAATATATCTCTCTGACAATCTCTAGGAAATAATATTTCACTTGAAAATTAATGCCATATATTGAAAAATATATTCTTATATCCAGCTAACCTGTCTACTCCGGTTGTTCACCAACACAGCACAGAAGCTTTGTATGTATTCTTCCTTAGAACACCTTTGTAAAATGGGAAAAGCTCGTTTTCTCTGTTTTGCAGGTGCAAATGTTACTTGTATATACTTCATCTATACACAAATTGAAATTTTGTATAAAACCCAGATACTCACACCTGCTATTTATTGCTTATCTAAGTATTTAATAGCTGTCCAATTCTGTCAGAACATAACTTCATAAATTCCTGAGTAATTCCCCAATTCTTAAATGCTGCACACACATAGACAGTGTGGAGCAGTCTGATACTCTGTAAGTTATGTGTGTTGTTTTGTGCATCTGCTTCCCATTGTAGCTCAAACTGGAAAGCCTTTACATTTTAGATTTGTAGAATAGGTCTTTGTGCAAGATTCTTCATCTCTCACTTGCTGAAAACTTTTTCTCAGTTTGCTGACACAGCAGATGTTCTGAAAATTAATTCAGGTTTCATATGCTAAAGTGGATGCTTCTCACATTTGCATTTTGAAAATTATATTATAAATTGTGAAACGCTTCATTATATTGGCCTTTGGTAAGCCTGTTTCAAAGTGATGGTTTTTTCCATAGTGATGATATTTGTGAAAGAATTTGGAAATACAAAACCCCCAAATTAAAATGGATAGAGAAGTCTGATCATTATTATCTGAAACATATTTACTCAGTCTTTCTTCCCATGTTAAAAAAAAAAAAAAGTTCAGCTACAAAGGGTGTTTTCAAAACAGAGTTTTCATGTATTAATGTTTTTTTATCTGATATTGTTCCACTGCTTTGTGTCATGGGCAAAGGGTATATCACTTCTGTTCTAAGGAGGCTCTTGGACTGTCCTTCTCACCATGGTAACCAACAGCATGAAGGGATCTTTCTATGAGCAACCTCGTGAGAAGAAAATATGTGGAAAATAACCAATGTTTGAGCTGTCAGCATCCCAGTCTTGCCCTACTGCTTGTGGAACATTCTTCTCCCTAGACTTGGGATGATGAGACCATAGTATGGCCTTTATCTTATCCCAAGTTCCCACTACAGTCCAAATTCCAGTGAGTAGCCATATTTGGGGAGGGATGGGCTTCAGTGGGCATGGATGGACAGCTGTGCAAAGATTCTTAGATGATTTTAGCAATGTTTAAGCCATTAACCATTTCAGTCTCTCACATTACTATTAATATTCTCATTAGTTTCAATGGCAACATATTTTTGAAGAGAAATGCTAAGCTCTGTTTCTCTACTGGCAATCATCCATTTTGATATGAAGATGCCAAGAGCAATTTTGACATTTCTATTAGTTATTCTATGAGCTCTAAACAACTCAAAAGTAAACAGTAATTTAATAAAAGCTCAAAAAACATAAGCATATAAAGTGCATGAAAGTTTTAAGAAGGATGTAATATATTCTCATTCATATGTTTAAAGGCACAAATCACAAATTAGTCTTTCATCCATTGTACGACCAGCCCTCAGTAAGCACAGGCCTCTACAATCAAAAGGAAATTCTGGAATAAGGATACCTTATTCCCAGTGGAGAAGGGTGGAGTTAGGGAACATTTAAACAACTGGACTCAAAGGAATACTAAGTAAGTTTGCCAGAGGCACTAAACTGGGAAGAGCTGTCAACTGCCTCAAGGGCAAAGAGGCCAGTTTAATACAGAATAAACAGTTGTACAACATTTGCGGTATTTTATGATTTTTTTTTTTAATTTAGTGATTCTTTACTTAACAAGTGAACATTCTGACTGGTAAAATTGTCAAGTCATTGAAATAAAAAAAATTAAAGATATAATAAATTTAATAATTTTTAAAACCTTAATATTTAAATAAATTTAATATTATTTTAAAATATTGGAAGTTTCCAGACTTTGTCCTGCAAGCAAACAGTTTTCCACCAGTTTTGTATGTCAAGAGTAAGAGCCAGTTTTCAAAAGTGCTGTGAAAGCAAGCTAAAGTGTATTTTTTGGGACTTTTTTAAGCAAACACTACTGAAATTCAGTATTATGGAAACAGTAAACAAAACCAGAGGAGTTTCTTAGGTAAAACTGTGAGTCATCAAGTTCAAAATTTGAATTCTCTGTGACAGGGCAAGAGAGCACAAATTATTATAAATGTTGAATTGCTTTCTCCTTAGTACTAGAAGATGTACATCTACCTGCCTTCTTATTTGACTTTAAAGTCTAATTCTAGAACCCTGTATTGGTTTTTAAGATGTCATTTTAAGATGACACTTGACTAATTGTAGTCCAGACAGAGGTTTCAGTAATTTTTGATTCAAACTAAAAGCAGTAATTTGGCAGTATTTTATCATGATCATTGAAATTCCAATCCAATTGAAAATTTTTCATTTTTTTATAAATCTTGAATCCATTGCCTGTGGGCATATCTAGTGCTTTTTTGGTGCTGTGTAGGCAGAAAGGTATTTTAATATAGATCAGGTTTCAGATTTAATTTATAATTAACCTCAGTGAACTGGACAAATCTGTTGCTCAAAAATAAATTAATTTAATTAAAGTAGTTTAATATGATTTGACAGATGTTAAGTTACTTACACTTTGTGAGGCATCTACCCAGGTAATTTGAATGCTAGGTATTAGAAAGCAGCTATCTAAAAGAACAATGCCATTTTTTTTGGTGGGCTACTTGGAAATGTAGGTATGAAGTGACCAGTTCTTCTTTTAATCATTCTTTTTAATTATAGACATAATTAGGATTATAATTGTTTATCAATGCTTCATTAAAATACTGCAATGGGAGGCATATTACTTTCACTGTAGCAATTACTAATTAAACAAACTTTCGAACTACTTTGTGTTTATGTGCCTTTTACCAGATACCACCTCTATCTTTGTTCATTTTGTTGTTTTGTAAAGCTGAGATCCTCCATACAGAATGCTTTATCTTTTTCTTTTTTTTCTTTTGACCGCAGACAGCAGACATTTGCAGTTAAATATGATATAGGAGGCTTTCTAGTTACAGTAATAAATCTACTTAAGAAAAATTGGTTGCATAGGATTACTCAAATGAAAATGCAGTCCTGCTTTAGATGAATGTTTAGTAAAATCTGTTTGATCAGCAATACTGACTCAGCTCTCTCAGGGAAGTACACTAAATAATAATTTTCCCAAGGTTTATACTAGATAGGGTAATACTGATATGGAGACTGATAGTGCTGATAGCTGCAGATTTTAGCTAGTGAGTTATAAATATCCATAACAGTGTCATGATGGTGCATGAGTAGATTCAGCATCTCTTATGAGGAAATGCTGAACCTAGGCTCAGTGGGACAGTGTTTGGCCTGCAGTGACCAAAGGTCTGAAGGTAGGAGTGTGCCACACTTGGTCAAGAACCAAAAAGTTGAGTTAATTAGTAACAAAAATAAAATTGAGAAGGAAATACTATCCTGTCCTCAGCTGTTCCAAATCTTCCCATTCCTATCTGGAAATTTAACAAGGGCTTATGGGAAGTTCAGCTGAAAACTTGCTTTCACCATATGGTATTTCTGGCAGAAGGTGCGTCTTCCACTCTCCCAAGCTTCTGCATAGATCAGTGGTTTCTCTCTGTTTTCTTTGTGGAGTCTTTTTGTTGGGGGGTCTTTCATCGAAGAGAAAGCAGAGTCCACCATGCAGCTCCACAGGCCTTCTCTTAGCGCATAACCTAGACGCACATAGGTGTCATCTTCATTTGACCTTACCTGCATTAGAGAAGAATTCTTACTTTAAGTATATCTGATCATGTCTTAATCATGTATACAGGTGTTTTGTAAGTTCGTCTGCTCCCTCAGCTTTAAGGTGTATTATTAAACAGGATGAGCCAGAGTTTTTTTGGAATCCTTTAGACAGCCGCATGGTGTGGCTGAAGGTACAACATGTGCTGGCAGCTTTTCCCAATGGACAGCACGGAATGCTGTTTCCTTTCTTAAATACTGCAAAATTCTCCAGTTTTGTTCCAGGAGACTGTCAGAGACTGAAATAGTTCATGCCTCAAACACTTATACGAAGTTTTGCTCATTTTAACAAAAACTGTATAAAGAAGCTACAACTAAAGAAGCCTCCCTGAAGATGCCTGACTGGGACTTTGGACTGAAAGTCAAACTGCTGAGATTAGATAAAGGGAAAACCCATTGTTCAGTCACCTGAAAAGAACATTAGCCAAACCCAGCAGCCATGCTAAGAGTCATCTCTGGCTTGCTTCGGGGTGGGGGAGGCCGTAGCCCACAGACCCATTTGCTGGGAGCAGGTTTGCACGGATTTCCTGCCCAGCCGAGGTGGGGGGATGAAGTTTCAGTGTGTTGTAACCTCTGCTCAGGGGCAGTGAGCCCATCCTCCCTTTCACAAACTGGCCATGGAACCCCCAGCCCTGGGAAGGCCAAATCCACGGGACATTCACCTGAGAGGCAGCTGAGGGGGTGCCTTAATCCATCAAAGCCCCCCGAGGTGCCCCCAGAGTCACTCCCGGGGCCTTGCACCACAGGAGCGCAGGGGTTGCAACAAACCCAGAGTCTGCTGTAAGAGACAATGGCAAACTTCCCTTCCCAGGGAGGTGCCTGGGTTTTCCTACCCGGCCTGAGCGTATATTAACCCATCGGATTCTGTACTTTTTGGGGGACCTTCACCACCAAGAAGATCAGCTGGAGAGAATCAATGGAGCATTATTGGGACCAACGGAGTGGTGGTATTTTCCTTATTCTGTCCCTGTTTCTCTCTTTCTGTCTCCCCCACCTATTTCCTGTTTCTCTCTCTCCCTCTCTTTCTCTCTCTCTCTTTCTCTCTCTCTCTCTCTCCTATTTACTATGAAATACTATCAAATAAACCCCATACTATTGTCACTGGCATATGGTCTCGTTTGCACCTTAATTCAAGCAGGGGCATTTCTAAGAACCTTAGTAATCCGATCGTGACAGGGACTTTATGTTCTCAGAGGCACCTGGATTATTTTGTGCTATACTGCATGTCATATATGCTTCATGGCATGTAAAACACAAGTTTTCATCTGCAAAACACTTCTGGTTAAAAAAAAATTGATAAAAACATCACAGTGCTCATTTTGCAGATAAAAGAAACAGGTATAGAGAGATAAAATGTCTTCAGTGATCCTCTGAAAATTAGGTATTCAAGCCAGGCATATGCATAGCAACAAATTTTTTAGTATTGAGTGTGCATTTATATTCAGTAACTCATACTTAAATTCAGTTTAAATATCAGCAGGTCTAGTAATCTCCTCTGGATGTTTGTAATATCTGTACTGAAGAGTACAGTGAAAAGAATTGTTGCACCCTTCCCTTTCTTTACTGTAGACTTGCCTTCTACTTAGTTGTCCTTTGTTTACCTATATAATAAGTAGGTATAATATGATGGAAATTTTAATTAGTTAGAGAAATTACCAGTATTTTACTAGGATATTCCTATGGAATTTGAGCTTACAAGGTACTAAATGAAAAAATTCACAGATAAAGAAAGTAGAACTTCAGTGA
Organism: Picathartes gymnocephalus; assembly: GCA_013390045.1. Taxonomy (NCBI): domain Eukaryota; kingdom Metazoa; phylum Chordata; class Aves; order Passeriformes; family Picathartidae; genus Picathartes; species Picathartes gymnocephalus. Next base: position 34,155 of record WEKY01011478.1, on the reverse strand, counting down.
TGATTTTCCAGAAAAATAATCTTGTCCCTAAAGTCTTCAAACTTTTGGATTAAAAATGTGGATAGAACAGAGCTATCCGAATAAGAATTATCTCTTATCCTTCATTAAAAAAAAACCCCAAAACAAACAAAAAAAGGACTTAACCTATTTCCAGATGTTAGTGAAGCAAGTTTCACTTAGCTACTAGAGCATTCCCTGCTTAGACAAATTAATAATAGAAGAGTTTTAAAAATCAATTTCTAATAAAATAAAATGGTATCTCTCCAAATGAAGAACTTGCTGTGCACAGCTGCTCTTGTGTTAACAGTTAATGGCAAGCAATAGCGTTGTGGCCATGATATTGAACTCTCCAGAGAAAGTAATTATTGAAGCAGATACTAAGAGACTGGAAAGCCAAGAAAATCCATACAAAATTAATCAAAAGCCTTGAAAAACTAAGAACTTCATATTCTTTTTTTTGCAAAAGGTTTTAAATTTTATAGGTGTTAGTTCCTGTTAACAGCTCAACATTTAAAGGAGCCTTTAAAGTAGACAAACAAAGTAAAACCACAAACACTTTCCTAGTAATGCATCTTATAAATAATCAATTAATGCAATTAGTGTGTGTGAGTCAGATACTTCTACTTTTTCATAGAAATAAACCTCTTTGAATGTTGTCCACTTTTTTTTTTTTTCCTTTGAAATTTGAGAGGGAGGAACTGGAGCTGACATGATTTGGATCTAACCATACTCATCATAGAATTGTTGGGGAAAAAGATCTTTAAGATCATCAAGTACAGCCATCAATTCAGCACCACCAATACATTCACCACTAAACCATATCCTCAAATGCCACATCCACACATGTTTTGAACTTCCGGGGATGGTGACTACCACTTCAGTGGACTGCCTGTTTCAGTGCTTCACAACTCTTTCTGGCAAGAAATTTTTACTAATATCCCATCTAAATCTCCCCTGGTGTAACTTGAGGCTGTTTCCTCTCATCCTGTCCCTTGTTACTTGAGAGAAGAGATTGACACCCACCTCACTGCAACCTCATTTCATTATATGAAAAATCTGAAAATAAGTTCAGTTGTAGCTCATTTTTCAAAACTGAATGTGCTGAATTTTGCAGTTACACAAGCAGATCCACCAAGTTACAGGACAACGTGCTATTTCTAGTGAGTTAATGAAATTACATACAGCAGGTCACCATGCCTTTGTGCTGAAATTCATGTCATCTCTGTGTCTTTATGATACATATTTAAATCTCCAGAATTTGCCTTAATTGGAGAAAAAGGAAAACCACAACAGACCAAATAAAAAAGCTTGTTGCTTCTTCTCCTCAAGCTCTGATACTCCAGCCCTCTTTGGGGACATGGTCACTAGTCCAGGTGAAATTAATGCAAGCAACACCTTTAGGATGACATTCAATTTATACATGCAGAAAGAGAAGTATTTGCCTCTGAAATAAGATAACAGAAAGAGGTTTATTTTAAGTGGCAGACTGCAGTATGTATTGCACATTCTAATTGCTTTTGGGTTTTTTGGTACATCAGGACCAAAAATCAATAGATTTGTTTGTGTATGGACTATTCCCATATCAAATCTTTGCTTAGCTGATTTGTGATAAAACTGAGTGCAGTATTGCCCATAACATAATTACCCATTATACCACATGGGTAATACAGTCTGAAAAACCTCAAGACTATTTTCCTCTCTTTTCTGTATGGTGATAATGCTATGAAAGTTATAGAAGACATTGCACAGACCTGTTTATGTTAGATAGATTTTACCTGAACACATTTTAAGGTCTTGGCAATTTTCAGTCACTAGGAGAAGAAAATTAAAAAGGAATGGCTGTGTCCTGACTGAACAACTGGTGTGGTAGCAGAGTTGGTCAGTAACAATCTCTGTCTTGGGAGGATGGTACTAACCAGTTATTAATCCAAGGCATCATTATGATAAAAACATCCTGAGTACTAATTATAGCAGTTGAAAACACTTTATGATGATTAATGCTAGGGGCTTTTCAAGTTAAGGCTATTTCTTATTTTTAGTTACCATGTCTCACCTTTTACTGAAAAACAGCTAAGGAATTCTAAAAAGGTGCTGTTGCTACACTGAAATTCAACTGACTTCTTTCTGAGTAGAAAATTGAGTATCACATTTCTCAAATAGTCTGGGCTATCACATATCTGAATTCAGGTTTTTTCACATAAGCTCACTAAAAGATTAAAAGAAATATGAAACTATCAGCAAAGTATTTGCTGTAACTTGTACCTTTGTTCCATGTGAGGAAGACTGTACTGAATCTGGCTCAGGGAACTGAAGAGTCTGTGGTTGTGATTGTTTTGAATATCCACGTGAATGTTAATTTGAGAGATAGCAAGATAAAATTTGGAGTTTGACTCAAAATAAGATGATGCAGTCTGGGATTTGATAATTGGCATTTGTTATCTATCTTATTATCAGCTTTTAGCCTCTTTTCTCAAATGTGTTAATAATGTAAAGGGATGTAAAGCTGTTAATAATTCCTTTCTGCCTCTCTGTTCCTTGCACATGTATACCTAACCAGTAGAACAGGGCAGAAATTTCAGGAAAGTTTCCCTCATGATACTCACCTATGCCTCTGGAATCATCTCAGAATTCAGAATGGGAGGTTGTAGCCAAGGTCTCCTTTTCCTAACAAATATTGTCATTTAGGCTCTACCCTGTGACTGTCTCTACAGTGCATGAATTGGTTCCACTTGTAATCAGCAAACCTGAGGATTTCCACTCTGCAAGTGCAGAAATAACAGAAAAGCATGGCTTACTCTTGCTTGAAATATATCCAGTCCTGTATCTCAATAAAGCAAACAGCAGTGGGAGGGATATCAAATCCAATGAATAATTTATAAAGTATCAAATCTATTCACATGCCAAACAAGAAAATCATCAAACGGGAACATGATTAAAGCCTAATATATGCACCAGAGAACTGTGCAGTGTTGACATAGTTCAAAGATACTCATATGCAAAAATGAAATGTGGTGAGGCTGATTTCTTAAAGATATTCGTAAGCCAGGTTCCAAACCACCTGAGAAAAATGTTTGAAACAATAGGTTATATAAACAAAACTGTAAATCTCAAAATCCTTGATCAATTTAAGTTTTTACGGGAAAAGGGTAATCATATTTTTGTGTATTTCATTTTGCTTTTATTTTAGACTACATAATAGCTTTTGTCAGGAGGATATAAGCCAGTTTCCCCACATGGCTTTATAGTGTGTTCCGTATATGGACTACAAAAGCAACATGTCTCTTTCAGTGGTCTCCATCCCTTCTAATTATTTCCTGTATAATTATAAATGCATACTTACTTATTGTTGCATAGAAGGTATTTATCATCTTTTAGAAAGGAAAAAAAAAAAAAAAGGTTGTTTTAAAAAATAATAAGTCAGTATAAATTAAAATTGATCAGTGGAGATAAAATATCGTAAGGGAATTTCAGTTTCTTATTAAGAACAGTTTCAATAATATCCATAAATACTCAGAATGTTACTAAAACCAGTGAATACATTTCAGGCCATTCAAAGCCATCTAAAATTAAAAGTGTTATTCCAGATAGAGACTAGGATAAATGAGCAATTTAGTCATGTTAATTCTTGAGGTTGAAGAGGAGATTCAGCACTTCTTTGGTGTGAATGAAATTTTAGATACTAAGGCCTGAGTCCTTATTTATGTTTTGCAGAAGCTTTCTACTAGATTATGTAAATTGTTGTAGAAACCATCAGAAAGATCAATAGAACAAGTTTTCTCATGACACATTACATATCTTAATTAGTGTATAATCCAGCAGCCATTAATATCCTATGGTAAATTGTACAGTCATGGAAACTTAAGCATATAGAAGCTCGTTTTATTTGTCTGGAAATAAAATAATATATTAATTAGGAAAATAAAACTTACTGACGTGGCAGAGGAAATAGTGGTTTTACAGTATGGTAATAAATAATGTTTTAAAGACTTTCTCCAGATCTCCCTGAAGCTGCTGACAGTCATTCCAGGACTGTGTGTACTGAAAGAGCCATGCTAAGGAGTAAAAAGTAGAATTTAGCTGTTGTGTTCACCACTGTGTCTGTCTACCCAAAACAAAAACTGTGTTACCATTCACAGTAATCTCCAGAAGGATCAGATAGACTGTAAGTAGTGTGCTGAGTGGCTTTTGCTCAGTTTATTTTGTGTGTAATTGGACTGTTACTACAGTTTTTAGCCTCGTTCGGGTGAATGGCTTCCTTTCCATTGTTCTTTTTAACCTGCTAATATAGATGTAGCCAAAAAGGGACAGTTTGGGCCTCATTGCAATCCAGGCTATTACTGAAAAGCTGTGGTAGAACTGAGTCCGAGGCTTAGCAGCTCAAGGTTTAACAGAAGAAATTCTGCTGTACATCAGCTTGGAAAAAAATTGTCTTCCCATCCTTCATGTTGGTGTCTCAACTAGAAGTTTTGAGCATCCTCTCCATATTTAAAAAACAAAACCAAAGAAAAGAAGGAATTTTTAAATGTGTTGTTGTGATTTGTATTCCAGTTAAAAACCCCTCGAGTGCTGTTATACAGTAATTTGGTGCTTTTGGAAATACTAGGGAAAGTTTCAGGCATTTCAAATTTTACTATTTGGTGTTTAAGTTGGTATAAATCTTGACTCTTCATGTTTCTGAAAGATTTTCCACACACTGTTTGGTCTAAAGGGCCTGATTCTGAAGTGCTTTCTGTCAAGAGAACTGGTATTGGCCTCAAGGATGTGATGTGCTTACCTTTCAGGTGGTATTACATTAACATATATTTGTAGCTCTCAAATTTTGCAGAAAAAAAGTAGCTGAATTATTTCTCATCCTCTTCTGTTACACAGCTAAAATTAAATCTTAACCCATATTTCTGTAAATTTTATTTTAGCACTTGTAGTTTAAAGTAGGATGTAAAGATTATCTAGATAAATGTTCCTATGATAGTTTTCAATAGATAATTTATATTAGCTAAAGGGCCATTCTGTCATTCTGTGTGTCTTTAGAACATTGATTCAGTTTTAAATGATTTAAATGATAAATCTCTGTCAGCATCCACTGTCACAGTAGTATATGAAGATGACATTAGACCTTTCTTCAGCTCTTGCATTCAAATTCTCTTTGAACCACCATCCTTTTGCTTTAGAGAATGCACTTAAGGAGTTAAACTTATCTTTTGTGTAAAATTAAGTAACACTGCCAGTGTAAATTGAATTTTCTCTGTTGTTTTGAAATAAATCCAGATCATAAATTGAGATCATTCTGTGTTAATGAAAGCTGTCCAAGATACATGTCAATTAAGAGGGACATATTTGGTAGGGCATAGCCTTTTTGCTGGATGTTACTGAAAAGACTGAAAGTTTTGGCAAAAATATGACAGCCTTGGTCAGTATCTTGATTTATATTTGCAATTTTATCTAAACCACTCATAATACAAACTGGAATGTGCACATTATATGCAGATTTTGCAAGTCTCAGAGAATGTATCTGAAAGATGGATTTTCAGATGAAATTCCTATGGAAAGGACAGCATGGACAGAGATAAAAAATCCATCATTAAACATGTGCTAACCTTGTAGGCTCATAAAATACTGGTGAATTTAACCTGTGCGTATGCAAGTAATGATACTTAAGTTGGAATTTTGACATACATCCATATAAAAAAATTAAATTATCTCCTTTCTGAAAATTTCAAATACTCATATCCTGTCAGGTTCCAAAGGACCTGTCAGGTGGTCTAGTCTGAAATCATAGACAATACTGGTATAGATTTTGATGTTCTCCTGGTGTGCAACAATACACGGTGTTCTCTGTGGCTGCTAGACGTGTACAGCTAAATGTGGGTTACACTCAGCTTAAAGGTTCCAGCAAGTGATAGACCAGCTCATGGTTTGGTCTCTTAGGAAGAAGTTCATTTTGTAAAATCACAAATAGGCAGTTACTCAAAGCTGATGTCTTTTATATTCATGGGTGGCGATAAAATTCTTCCATTTTTTCTTAGATATATGATTTTTCAGGAAGAATTCTGGAGTTGCCTGTATCTTTCTTTATTTCCTAGACAGAAAAATGATTGATATCAGGAAATAGCTCCCCCAAGGCTGTTGGCATACAGTGAGAGAACAAATTGCAGATTATCTCATTCCCTGTAACTATTCACATTTTTATTTGTGTTCGTTAAACTGTCACATAGTTTTGAAAGGCTCATTTTGTTTTTCAGTAAGGAAATAATTCCTGCCCTTGCTGAAAACTATGGTAAAGCCTGGATTAAACACTTGCAAAAATTTATCATTCTTAGCATTTTTTTTACATAAATATTTACATCTCTCTTTCCCCCCCCC
>WEKY01011478.1:0-27752 GCA_013390045.1 Picathartes gymnocephalus | reverse complement strand
CCAAAGAATATGCTACTTTCATGTTACTTTCCTACTTTCATGTTACTTTCCTAATATGCATTTTTAGGTAAAGCTCTAGAGCCAGTGTACAGTTAAATTTATGTTCATAAATGAGTTTTAGATTAGTATCTCATAACTGAGATACCATTACAATATACAGCAATAATTAACTTTTTTAAAAATTAAGTAGGTTGTTTAAAAAATTGTTTCATAATCTGAAGTACTTGGGTCAAATTTTTGGTTCCACTGAAATCAGTGGTACATTATAGTCAGTACCTGTTTCTTCAACACACTTGGCCGCACATATATATAAATATATATATATGCACACACACATATATATGCACATTGACACACACATGTATGTAGTTTTATTACACAATATTATATGATAATATGTATAAGGGTGTCTAGGTGTTTCGACAACATATTACACAGACTTTTTTATCCATATGAAATGTTGCTATTTATATAGTACAAAGTCTGGGATATCGTTTTGTTATATTGCTGTAATTAAAATACTTGAGATAAAGTTTTATTATTCCATACCTTGTTTTATTTCTTTTTAGCTTCCCCATGGGTAGATAAAAGTCGAACTCCTAATAAAATAGATCTATATGATGTACGCAGAAGACCATGGTAAGCTTTCTTTTTAAAGGTTTGGTATATGTATATACATCACTTACTTTCTAGATATTACTGTAAAAATCTTTTTTTTCTGTTTGTTTTTAATAGTACTTACTTTTAGGTATTGTTATTTTCTTTTTAAAACTAGCTAGTTTTTCTGGAGAAACAATTTTTAAATTATACTCTGTGTTATGCAATATACAATATAGGTGTCACACTATTTGATTACATGGACTTTTCATAGGAGGATAACTATCAAATAGGTGTAAGACAGTTAAAAACTCTTGTTTTGTGCCAAAATCAAATAGAATCTTGAGTATTACACGGAACTATTCTTCCAGACTTCTGGAAATGTTTAAAAATATGTCTCAGTGGTTTAGATCCACAATAAAGTCACTAGAGACTTTATTGGGATCTAAAGCACTGAGAGAGCGGTGGGATTACTTCTCATGATTTTTTAATGTAAACCTCTCAAGACATAAAGCATATTGATTCTTGGATATAGTTGGATATATTTTTTTTCAAAAGACTAAGTATTTTTGCCTAAGCTGGGCTGAGTAATAATTCATCTGTCATCAGGATCTTTAGCTCTGAAATAGCATTCCTGTTTTTCAGTTATGTGAAAATAGTGAATTTTGATCAGCATATCCTACCTCCAGTCTACCCTAATGTGGTTTAGACTTAGATTTACTTAGGAGACACAGCAAGAGAAGAAATAACAACACATGGGTTTTGTACTAGCTACAACAAGAGGATTTTATTGTTTCAGCTAGTGAGTTTAGAGATCCCAGAGTGTCTTCCATCAAACACAAAGAAGTGTCTTCCATCAAACACAAAAAATTGTGTATTCAAATTCATGTCATTCATACCATTTATTTATTTCAGGTATATCCAAGGAGCTGCATCTCCCAAAGACATGCTTATTTTAGTTGATGCGTAAGTGTTTCGTGTCTGAATGTTGACATGAGAGAGATAAAAGTACTTTGATATTTTGAACAAATCTTAGTATGCTGAAAAATAGAGAGGGAACTAAGAGGTCCTTGTATGCAAGGTTCAAAAATCTTGGTATGAGCAAAATAAATACTTACTAGAAAATAGTTCCAAAAACCAAACATAAACGTTATTTAAACTGGAGGCAAGGAAATGTTTTTTTTTAATCATTTAATATTTTTCTGTTTTCAGCTTATTAATTACTGCAGCAATCAAGTGAATGCTACTCACGTGCATGCCAAGATTTGTTGTAAAGCACAGACCTAAAATAATGACTAGAAGCATTACAGGAGATGTGATAATGATTTAATGAGCCTGAAAGATAAGAATGTATGCATACTTCGTGTATTTTACAATAGAGATTTAAAAATTGCCAAGTTTGGTTACTATAAAACATTGCTAGAAAGTGAGCAAAGAAATAAATAAAAGCTTGCTCTCTGTCTCGGCAAGGCTTCGTTGTGTAGGCAATGCTGAGGGACTTAAGGGAGCATTGAACCTGATGTGTCAGATTGCTTTATGCTGAAAACTTCTCAGGCATAGAATTTGCATTTAATGCTTTTACACGTGGTAAAGTGCTTTCATATCAGCAGTGAGTTTTATCAACATTTGTTATTTCTTCACTTCAGCTTAGGTTTTGCCTTGAATCAAACAAGCTGTCATTTGTGTCTCGGGAAATGTTTAGATAATGCATTGGTTGAAGGTGGTAAACTCAAGATTTCTTGACAAGAAAATGAGTAAAGGATGTAGTATCATGACCTCATCTACGGCACAGGACTGGGACTTTGTATGCCAATTTTGAACTTACTTTAATATTTTTAAATAGTTTAATAACAGTAATGATAAGTTGGAGAATTCGCAGATAAAATGAAAATTTTAATGTGAAAGTTGGTGAGAATTCTGGTGGGTGCTCTGTATTTTTATTTTATGTTTTACATAATATTAGCATAAAGTTTTCTATTGTGGAATTTCTTTAGGAGTGGGAGCGTCAGTGGATTGACATTGAAGCTGATCCGCACGTCGGTCATTGAGATGTTGGAGACCTTGTCTGACGATGACTTTGTTAATGTAGTTTCCGTGAGTATTTATTCTTTCCACAAAATTTGCATTGTCAACAAAGCCAAAAGCAAACTATTTTTAATACCAGATGTGAGATACTTGAATGTTAAGCTGCAAAGAGGCATAAAATATATTGTATTTGTTTTCTTATACAATAACATTAATGTCCTAGATTTGATATTATATATACATTTGAGTGAAGGGCAAAAGTAATTTAAATAAAGTCCTGCATAGCCAAATTCTACTTTCCAATATAATTCTATGGTCTGTATAAAACTTCTCCCATTAGATTGGTATGTGCAAATTCTCTTGAAATAATTACTGGTTCCCAATTTTTCTACGCAGCAGATATTTGGATTGCTCATGTTGTTTGATACATAATGACAGTAGATTTAGAGTCATATATCTGACCTGCCCAATAAATGTTTCTGAGTTCTACAGTTCTTTACCACTTGATGGGTGATAAAACAATTTTTCTCATAATAAATAATAAAATAGAGGGAAGAATCCCGAAAGAAGGACTGGGAAATTTTCCATTTTCAGGTGGATACCTTGGATGTCATGTTCTAGCCTTGGGCAAGGCTTTTTAAATTTTTTTTTTATTAAACTGTTCAACTGCAGCGCTTTGATTCTAAGGATTTAGGATGAGAACATTGACATATTCTTAATAACAAGAGACAGCCTCAATGATGAGTAAGTGGAATGACTTTGGAGGTAATTTTCAACTTGCAGAGTCATGCTGTAGCCAGCCTGAGGTAAAAAGACCTGATATATAACTGAAAGAAATATTTTTTAAAACCACTTATTGCTTCATGGTTTGTTGACAGTCTAGATAGAACTTTCTAAAAGGAGCAGACAAGTGCTTACTCTCAACGGTGTTTTCTTTGTTGAAGTTCTTAATAGTGGATAAGACCATTTTCCTTAGTCTAAATTGCAGTGGAAAAAAAAAACCCTAATTTTTTTTTATTATTGTTGAAGGAAATAAGCTTCTCTGTAATGATATTGGGGAGTTGAGGTCTTAGTTTCACTGATATAAAAAAAAAAAGCTTGTAATACTAAACTGATGGAAATTAATTACTATGTTCAGTGGAGTTGTGCCAGCTTTCACTGCTGGAAAATCTGGACCCCTCCTACCTCTTGATTTACACAGCTTTCCAAACTCTTTTGTTACATTTGGTCCAACATGACCAGAAAGAGTGTATCTTAATGCTAAGTCTTCATTAGGCTCTGGATATTTTATTAGCTAAGGTTCACTGTTATTCTAGTGAGGCCTCAAAGTTGGGATTTGTGTCAAAAAAAGACCAGAAATCCTCAAATATTTTCTACAGTATATTTTCCGAGGGGTTTGTTACTTACAATATATAAGTGCCTTTTTTTCCTTTGAATGAACTTTAGAGGCTCACATCAGAAATTTGACTGCAGAACCAAAGAGGACATTTTGGTCATGATTGATTTCATCATCAGAGGAGGGCAGCAATCACAGAAATGTGCATAATAGAACATGGCATCTCTAAATCTTTCCTAAAGTTCTATTTGGCCTTGTGCACTTGGAATTTAAAAGTCTTTATTAAAACTTGCCACTATTGCAATTACTTTTGTATAACATGTTTTCATGTATTCAGATGATTTTTGAATGGAATTGTGGTGGATGTGTTACAGATATATTTTATTTCTCTAATAGACAGGAAACCATCTACTATAGATAGGAAACAAATGGTTGTACGACTATAAGGTATTCTATAAGTGAGAGAAGTGAACAAAGAAAATTTTTCTTTATTTGGAGATTTTTTTAAAAGATTTATTTTGTTTTTTGATGATTTGGCAGAATTAGTTTAACAATTGGGCTAGATAATCTTTAAAGTCTTTTCCAACATAAATGATTCTATGAGTCTATCATCTTGATTCATAAAATATTCCACAGTGGAGTAGGTATACCTAAAGTCCAACTCAAGTGCTTTCTTAGTAAACTCAACATCGAAAATATCAACTTAAATATTTTGTTCTAGGTGAAATAAATGTAGATTTATTAAGTATTTTTGAAAAGTTTTTCAATATGTTGCATGTTTTTGTTTAAGAACATTTTCTCCTGAAGCATCCTGATATTAGACATAATAGGCTAATCAGAAAGTCCAACAAGCTAGGTGAAAATGTTCAGTTAATACAGCATTAGCATATGGATACATGAACACTAATTGGAAGTTATTGACAATTTTTCATTCCCTCATGGATCTTTTCACCTAAAATGTGAGTTATTTTATGGCTTCTTAGCTCTAATAACCATAGAGTCTCTATTCTGAGGTTTTGAGTTAACTAGAGAGCTTTTCACTGCTAACCTCTGCCAAGTTGTTTTCCCACAAAGCCCATATGTACGATGATTCATGCCCACAACTGAAAGACATGGATTTAAGCTCATGTCAATCACTTCTTAAAAGTGACAGGAGGATTTAAACACTGTGCCTTGTATATGAGGAAATCCTACAGAAAAAATGCTTAAACATAGATGTGCTAAAAACATTAGTTCTACTGAATGAACATAGTTCCTGCATTTATTTCCAGGGAAAGAAAGGTTGAATTAACTATTCAGTCATGAAAAGATAGCCAGGGGTTAATATATCATGGTTTCCTTTGAGATTTCCATGTTCCTTATCTGAAGTGCTGTACTTTGTTGCAGGGAGAAAACCTGCTGTTTGAAAGAGCTTAAATGTATGAGTAATATAGCTGTTTTCCCACTAATCTGGTTAAAGGCTTTGATAGCAGCGAGTGGTAGATGATAGGGGCAGCAATTCCATCCCAGCACGTTGTGATTTAGTGACTTGGTTTCAAATGTTGACACAGAGAGTGTAATTTGTTTGTGATTGTGGGTAGTGTGCAGGAGAAATGTGTTTCAAATCTGCAGAGATGCAGAAAACCACACAAAGGAGAAACCTCCCTTACAGCAACAGATGTGTTAAAGGTCAGGAGCTGTGGCACTTTTTAAATTCCCTTAGCCTTTGTAAAAATGCAAGCTAGTATTTACTGTTTAGGAACTGAAAATTAAATGTCATGAACATATGAGATAGAACAGAATCATATTCTGGGAAAACTGAAAGCTCATCTCCTGCTCTTGTGCAGTTCTGCACATTGAGTAAACTCAGAGGGAAGGTGATTTCTGCATGAATAGATTTCAAAGAAAAACCTGTGCATCTATGAAATTATTTTCTGGGATAAAAAAAAAATCCGTGGATGATACACCTCTTTTCCCATTGATTTTTAATAGCAGTTTTTCATGTAATTCACAACTCAGTGGTTGTAAACGTGTTTGTCTTCTTACTCCTAAGTTGGTAAAATCTTTATGCCTTCCTAATTAAAATATTTAAATATGCTAACAGAGGGAAAAGAAAGTTTTGTGAAAGTCTTCCCAATGTATCAAAAGGCTCCTTTTCCTGTCTGCTACATGATCCGTCCTATATTCTGCAGTTCATATTGCACCTGTATTATCTTAAATGCAGGGAGATGTTCGTTCCTTCTGGGAACTACTTTCTTAAGTTTATTTTAAAAATTAACTGACATGCCATAGGTGGAAACCTTAGCCTGAAGTCCTAGTGGAGGAAGAAGGATGCTAGATTTTACAGCCAGGTAGCACGTCATGCTTGTACTAACTATCTTTGTTAGAAATTTTAGTTTTGTATGAGTGTACTTCAGGTAGAAAAAACTTGCAGAATTTTATTTTAAAGTAATTTAAACTTTGTTTCCTGTATTATTTCAATGTGATGTTTTTAGTGGACTTGAAATTAAATTGCATACTCAAATGGTATGACAGGTTTTTTTACTGTGTTTTTGAATTTTGACACAGAAAAGTTCAGTGGTGCTTAGTTTTTCCAAACATCACTACTTGAGGGAGTAATTAAACATGATCATGGTATCAGTGGCACTGAAGTATTTCTGTTGCTTGAGCTAGAGGAAATGCGAAGGACTCCTGTATGAAGAGGTTTGCCAATGTACTTTGTTTCTTACTTCATCATTTTCCTTAATAGACAATACTAAGGAGAAAATATGAAGATGCCTGCCATCCTTTTCATTATTTGACAAATAAAAACTAGAGAATCAGGTTCCCTCTACAATAAGTATGTCTGCATAAGCACCTCTCTTAGTGATTTAATCCTGAAGCATTTCAGGTCATGAATCACCGTAGGTGCAATTAAGTGTGCAGGCTCCTCAGCATCATAGCTGTGTCAGACGCAGTAAACAAATACATGTAATTCCTTTTTTTAGCAGGGGACATGGCTTGGGTTTTTTTCATTGTCAATGAAAAGTAATAGAACGGCAAGTTTAGGGCTGAGTGTTGAGCTTCCTGATTCTTTTAACATCAATCCATCTAACTGACCTTGCAGTTTCTCTTAAATTGAATGGTTCATTTCCAAGAAAAGGGGAACAATGATAACTGCACATAAACACTCTTCACAGCAATGTTCCTTAATGGAAAATCATTAGTATTCCTTAATGGTAGGTCATGATCTTGCATCTTCCATATTCAAGGAGCATGTGAATTAAATATTTTTTTTCATGTAGGTATATTTAATAAGCACTGTAGGTGCAGGGTTAAACAAAGCTCAGAGAAGTTATGATCAAAATCTGGTATTCAGTTTCTGCATTGCTAATAATTACAGGTAGAGCTCCCTCCAAAAGGAAAGTCAAGAAAGGAATCAGTGAAGATCTGTTAAAGTCTTTCAGGTGGGGCCAGAGTTGAGAGGAAGATTAGAGAAGGGAGGATATATTAGCTGACTTTTTTGAAACGAGATTGACTTCAGTGGGACCCTGATCCTCAAGAAAGCGAATTACAGTTTGTTGCCAAGAAAAAGAAAAAGTCAAGGACCAGCAGGACTCGAGCTTCTTGAAGTCTTCATCCAACATGATGAACTAGAAATGCTTGTACAGCTTCAGTGACATGGTGTGGTAGTTTGAAAAAAAAGTAATTTTTTTTTACCTGCAAGGATTCTTACAACTTCCTCCAGACACAGCTTCCTACAGACCTGAGGAGCCAATTCACTGACTGATTTTAAGATAGACCCTCTGTATAACCACTTAAAACATTACAAACGGCTTTGTGAATCCCCAGTTTAGGAGTGAGGAACACAAGTTTAACCCTTTTGGTTTCTGGCTTCGGAACAAGTGACAGGAGAGCCCGCCAGTCCACCCAGGCCAGCTGGGCCCTGGGCTGGCCCGGCCCGCAGCCGCCAGGCCAGGCCTGCTCTGCCGAGGGGCCAGGGCAGGGGGAGGGGAAAGCTAACAACCCGTGCTGCAACCGCGGCTTTCCCTCGCCTCCCCCTCTCTGGGATTGCGCCGCAGATTCTGCCCTGCAGCCGCTCCTGCCCCCCACCTCCAGAGCCGCTGTGCTGCAGGGGGCCCAGGCCGGGCCAAGCCCTCTTGAATGGGGGGCCCTCCCCGCCCCACAGGGCCGAGCTCGCAGCCGCTGAAACCGAGCTGCCGTGGTTCCCTCCCACCCCCCTGTGCAGGAATGGAATGCATGGAATACACCAGCTTCCAACTACTGTCTAGCTGAGTCTGGAAGAGAAATTAACCCTTTTAGTGCACAAATGGACTCAGAATAGTTCTAGAGTGCACAAATGGACCCAGATACAACTCTTTAAGTACCCTAAATGGACTTAGACTACACAAGTAGACTCAGAAAGAGTGAGGACACAGAAAGAACCAACACCAAGACACCAAGGTCAGTGAAAAGAGACTGAGAGTCCAGAGGGAAAGAAGAAGACATACTTTAAACTAAAATTCTTAATGTAAAGCCATGGTAATGGACTAAGATAGTAAACTACTCCCTATAACTCATTGTACAAATTGGGAAGATAGATGTGTTCTAATTATGTCTTGAGCAAAGACACCTGTGCTGAAACAAATAGAGATTACAGCAACTGTAGTAATGAGAAATCATTCCACCAAGAAGGGATAGATGAGCTAATAAAAAGAATATATCTATCTCCGGAAACAGAAGAGAAACCTTGCTTCTAAGAATCTCCAGAGAGAGAGAGAGAAGAGACCCTTTACTCTTCTACCAGAACAACCCATCCTTAAAATACCCCAATAAATAAAGATAAATCCTCAAGAAACAGTTACAGGAAGAACTACATGTTGAGGAAACAGACTGTCACACAGCGAACAGGTTTCCTTTTCTGGGTGGGAGTTCACTGTGATGTTGAAACTACAAAAGAACTGTGTTCTTGTGGAAAGTCTCCATAATATGACAGAAGAGACTCTTTTTCCAATTAAACTGATAGAAACCTATTTTAAAAGTAGTAAACTAACTAAAGGTCTCGAGTTTTACCTCTTTATGTTGTTGATGAAAGAGAGTTTTAGATGTGCTTTACATTTCTCCTAATTCTTATCTCACTACAGAAATGAGTAAGTAAACTCAGTAACTACACTAGTGTTCAGCCAGAGTACTTAAACCACTACACTAAATTGTCACCTGGTGTGAGGAGGCAACATGAAACTACTACAGATGGCTAGAGACAACTTTTCATCTAAATAGTGTACGGATTGATGGTTCACTTTCCCTCCTGGAAGGCAAATTATAAGTGTTTGAACTCAGATTTTGGCTGCACGATTCATTTTTATTGTGACTGAATACTGTTACATAAATGTGGAACATATCGCTAATTTAACACAAAAAGAATTGGCTCAGATTTTACAAAAAATATTGTAGGTGTCTTCTCTGAGGACTGAAAGTGTTTTACAGGTGATTGCTTGGCTCTAGAAAGCATCTTCCCGCATACCTGAGTGCATCATCTGAGAAGCTGGGTTTGAGGCATGCTCTCACAAAATTTGGCCTTTTTTTAGGTTGTTCTGGGGTACAGAAATAAGTAGTCTAATGACTGATGTCATCACAGATGAGAAGTGCTGTTGCTGGGGAAACTCTTGTATCCATAGGTTCTCAAACCTGTTGGGTAAAAACACTGCAAGAAGCACTAGTTGAAGCCAAATAAATTTGAATGGCATATAACTAGTTAAAGTGCCTTTGAAAATTCCAAGGAAAGATTCTTTTTGCTTTCATATCAATATTTAATGCCTTTCAAGAAGATGCACTTTAAGCAATCATCTACCACTAAATGTAATTTGTACGGTTTATTGCAGAAGTAGCCAAGGGAATTTTAATGACCAGTGATGGGTGGGTGGTGAGACAGTATGCAAGAAGTCAGACTGGAGTGTCTCATTGCCCCTTTTAGTCTTAAATCAAGAATATATAAAGATTTTGGTTGGTTGGTTGGTTATTTTCTTATTGTTTTGTCCTGCCAACTGAAATGTTTGTCCCAAGTAGTTTTTCATCATCCACCTTAGTTATTAATGGACTGGAAACTACTTCATCACTCTTGCGTGATACAAATATCCAAAATAGTAAATATTGCAAATCTTTCATCTTTGCAAAACAGGGAATATATACCAAATACTTTTTTCTTTTCTCTGTGTACTTAACAGTTTTGCCATGTCTATCTAGCAAAAGACATGCTCAGTAAGCTAAGCTAAGCTTCAGATAAGCTTTCTCTTATCCTTAGTGTAAGTAAACATTTCTTGTTAACCTCATTTTAACAATCTCTACAATATTGTCTGTGCAGTAAGACCAAATGGCAAATATTTACATAAAGCAGGCATACACAGAATAGTCTATGACAGAGAGGTGAAAATGAAGTGTTACTTTTCCGTCCCAGTGATAATATTCCTTGTGGTACTTTTTAAAGTTTCTTCTGGAATACCTGGCTTAAAATAATAATGTCAGTGTGTAGAAACCAATATAACATAAAAGACATGTTGATGTTAATGCAGGGTCAATTCCTCTCTCTCTGAGAATTACAGCTCAGACCAGGACCATCTTCAGAAGCCAAGTTGCCATGCCCACCTCAGAACTGTGCACAAGCTATTAAGCCATTTTAACAGTACAGCCAGACAGATACCACAGAGAATCTACTCGTGTTTTTATTCAAAGACCATCTGACATACCTGATATATTGCCACAGGATTTAGAAAGAAAGCATGTGTGTCTACAGTTTTTTCTTAGTTTCTCATTTAAACTGAACCTTACATAGCTACTAATAAATTTAACAAAACTTTAGAAGCTTGTTATTTTTCTTTTAGAATTACAAATTAATAACAAAGCCATCTGAACTCTGGAATTTATTTGTTTATACATCTGCTATTTTACCTGCTAGGGCAAAGTATATCATGCCAGATTCAACACCTCGAGAGAGATGAGGCTGCTGCAACTCTGTGCCACATATACTACTAAATGTCTTCCCAACTGCCAAAATATACATAGAGGACCTGTGTATACACATACATACATATAACATACATACATACATATCAGTCCATCCACACAGATAACACAAACAAATGCAGAGCATTCATGTGAACACACATGCAAATTTCACTATTAGAGACCCCTAGGACCAGCATCTCTGTTTTACACAAATTTTCATCTCCAGACCAACTAAATCCATCCAGCTCCTTACTCTTATTTAAGAATTTAAGGGTTCTTCCCATAAACATTCCATACTAAGTCCTGTTCAAACCTGAAATGAACTTTAGAGTTAACAACTGTAACTTTCACTTGCTGTGGAAGGAAAATGTTCAAAATGTGTGCAAGACAGAAAAAAAGACATGGAAAGTTTTGGAAAAGGAATAAGGCAAATTTAAAACAAGATCTGTTTCATTTCGTATCTGTCACAAAGTGTTAATTCTAGGGAATAGAGTGCTTGAGTGCACGAAGAGCTGAAAGGAATGGAAATTAGCAGCTCATATTCTACATTAGGATGTCAGGAGCAGGAATGTTGCTGGAGACTGTGCTTTATTACTGTATAATATAGCTGACAGCTCCAGATGACTAGAAAAGTCACCTCCATTCCTACTTTGAGGGATTGCTTTGGGCATCAATACACATTTTTATTGTCTCCTCTTATAGCTGTCAAATGTCAGGGAGACAGACTTCTAACAACACATGGCATGGGTGTCTATTATTTCCAGAATAAATCTGAGCTCTCTCGTATATTAGTAGTATTTAAAAAGAATAGTTTATAAAAAGTAGTATATAAAAAGTAGTATTTAAAATGCACAGTTTAGTGGTATATAAAATGATTTAATAGCTCTACCTCATAGTTCCACAAGCTAATAAATCTGTTGTCTTTTTCCAGTTTCTTAATTCTCAGCAAACCAAAAATCTTAATAAAGAGGACCCTGCTTTACCAGACATATCATTGATCATGGGATGATTTATGGCACATCAGGTGCTGGACCAAAAATGCGGTGCTGAGTCAGCATTCCAGCTAGGAGACTATTATCAGGAAACATTGTGACAATATCATTAAAAATTTGTATGGGAGAATGGTTTCTTGAACAATAAGCTCATTCCTTGCCAGTTCAGAAGAGCCTGGACTGGGCTGGCTCTAATGATTCTTCTGGAGAAAGATGACTGTTAGTCATCTTTTATGACATGTTAGTCATAAAAGAAGAAAATGCAGGATGTCCTGAAGTTTTGAGATGAGGTGGAGGCTATTTGTTCTCTTATCCCCATTTTAAAAATATATTTTCTAAACAGTTATCTATTTGATAGGTAACAATTATGTGTGGCAGTGTCTTAGTTTGGAGTGAATCTAAAGGTTCTCTTAACTTAGGCAAAGCATGAATGAAATACTCATCGACTTCTCAAGTCTCACACTTTCAAGACGCACGCTTTTCCATCCTGTCTCTCACTTTCTGCATCATTCAGCAGCAGCATCTCCCATGTCAGCACTATGCTGCTGCAGCCTCCTCACCGCTCTGGAACTCCAGGCACCTGCCCAGCCAGGCACAGTGCTCTGCCCTAAGAGGGGGACAGGCACATTGAAGTCAAGATGTGAGAATGCAGAGGTGATACTGTAACCCCCTGGTGTCCCTCTGCCATGTGAGCTGATGTGAAAATGTGCGTCTCTCACAACTTCTTGCACCAACTAAACATTCATCTTGTTTTTGATACCCTGAGTAGCAACCTCACATATCAAGAGAATTTATAGATAACAGTTTAATACTTAAAACTTCATCTCTGATGATGAGTGAGGGGACATGAGGAATGCCATGGAGTTTCAGTGTGTACATTAGGAAAACATTCTGCACTAACAGGGAGGTCTCACACTGGAACAGGCCCCTCTGGGAACTGGTCATTACTCCAACCCTGTCAGAGTTCAAGGAGTGTCTGGACAATGCTCTTAGTCCTGTGGTTTAGTTTTTGGTAGTTCTGCATGGAGCAGAGAGTTAGACTTGATGATCCTTATGGATCCCTTCCAACTTGATATATGCGATGATTCATCTTTTTGGCAAGGGTGCTTCATGTTTTAAACAACTTGAATTTGACTGAATGAAGATTCTCCCTGTCAAGTGGTAACAAGAAAACATCTAAAACATATTTTTCTAGGAAGTTTCTTCCTGTTATAGCTCTCCTCCCCAGTGCAGGTGGGGAGCAGTATCGTGCAGGGCAGGCTGCAGGGCTTCTGCACTACAGCAGTGCTGTACTTTAGATCAGCCAGCCTTCCCTGGGAGATGGTGAAGTTTATAGTACTGAATTTTTCAGTAGAAGTCAGAAACACATGATTTTAAGTAAATAATGCATGCTAACTTAGCTGCAGCAGCATAAAAAGACCATAAATTTCATCTTGCTAAGCAAATTCATCTTTCAGTCTATGCTGACATTCTGTGTTGTAACTCTGAGATTGGCAGTGCAGCATCATAGTTTATGGTCTGAACATTAATCCTGTGGTACTTAGTGGGAGCTTTGCATTGATTTATGTGCAGATAATAATATTGGTTATAAAGCTTAACAATGCTAACTGAGAGCAGACTTTGGCCTTTTATTTGGTCTTTTCCCTAATATTTATCTTATATTATTCTGCAATATTTTTTCAACAGCTATTTATTGATCTAACGGCTTTATTGTTGTTGAATTCTGCTGACTCTGGTGTATGATGGACATATATACGTTTCACAGTGAAAAGAAATGTGATACATTTTAAATCTCAGGAAATGCCAATCTTGTAAATTGGCATATAATCCTAATTTTGTTTCATTGATACTTGAAATACAGTTTAAGAAGTGGAGATGTTCTTCTCAGTACTAGAGTAAGTTTCTTATAGTGGATCTGTAGGACTGTACTGAAGACTCTTTACATGAGTCATAGAATAGGACAAAGAAGTTATTCTATAGCAAGATATGAATGGTGAACTTTGATGTCACATATTACTGTCTGTCACATCAAATTACAAACCTTTATTGCTTGAACTGCCTCAGATTTTTTGTGTACTGAGAACTTACATGGGAATAAAACTTTGCAAATTGCTTTCATATTATTCTGCAAATGGGTTCTGATAAATATTTATAATATCTTCTCACTGCTCAAATACAGATTCTAACCAGCCTTATTCAAGATTCAGTTATTCTTGGGATTAACCCTGAAATCCTATTACCAGGCCTAGAGCAGCAGGGGAAAAAAAAAAAAAAGGAAAAGAAAACGACAAAGCCGGATTTAGCTACAACATGAAAGCCTGGTGAAATCAGATCTATTTCACTATTGCTCATTTAATACGTATAGATACAACTGGGTCACCAAGCTGATTTACCCATGAGGTAGAAGTAGCATAGCAACAAACCTCAGCAGACTGAAAGTCAGCAGCAGTAGTATCTGAGGAAGTCTTGTGCAAACTCACCACATTTTCCTCAACTTTCAGTTTTCTTGGAATGATGTTATTGATTTATTAAGCTATTGGGATTTTGGTATTTTAAATGTGTAACTTTTATCTCTGTAGCAAGTTTAAGTGTAGAAATTACTGCCTGGTTCAAGTTTATGATTTTCTAGAAAAGATAAACTGCATGGAAGTTGTGCATTTTTAAACATTCATGAATGTTTAAGTCAAGTTCTCATTTCATGTCAGAAATTTTGGAAAGGGAATTTTTTCTATGTTTTTTTACTTGTTTGTTTTTGGGTTTTTTTATTAACATAGAAATCCATGTCCAGAAGATTCTGATTAAACATGATATGTTGAATCAATAGATCTCAGTAAACTGGGTGAAGAGGGAGGTAGTAGGAAAGAATGGTTGGGAAAATCTGAAGTTTTAAAAAGATCTGGTCCTACATACTTTATGTTATCACTTCTACAGATCTTGGAGACACAGAAGGACATTAGAAAGTAAGCTGGGTTGCAGTTTTTCCATAATTTTCATCTTCTTAGAGCTGGGACCTCTTGTGTTCAAGATGTAGTAATTTTCCTTTAAGGAGGAAGTTCAGATTTTAATATTTGTGGTTTTTCAATCATTTGGAACACGAATATATTTTATTGGTTTAGATGAAATGAGAATTTTATCCTAGTCACAGAAAGCACCAATGTCCTCCACCAGAAATATAAAATTCCACACTTCATGATATTTTTAAGACCAGTTCAACTTTTTTTGTTTTAGTGCCATCTAGTGACGAAAACTTGAAAGATTTTTTCAAGTTCCCAATTCACTGGCGTTTGTTTTTGCATTTTGCAGTAATGGGATGCTTTACAGAAGATTTTGTCCGTTTCAAACTGAATCACAGACTTCATTATGATTTCCTCGATTTCTTCTTGTGAGGATTTCTGTAAAGTTATTGCTATGTTTTTTGAGAACTTGACTTTCCTTAGTGGATTAATGCTTTATCCAGAAAACATTGATAAATGTTGACTGAAGCTTGCTTTCTTGATCATGTCAAACAATTAAGCAAATAACTGTACGTATTTATATTTATCTATACATATATAGATATAGATATATTTGTATGAAGATGTCAGATACAGCAGAAAAAAAATTTGTTCTGTCAGAAACAGTAATAAAAAGAAATTTCTGATAAAAAGAAATTAATGCCCCAACATATTACTCTTTAAGTCTTTAAAACATTTCTTTTTTGCTGTTCTTTTCAAAGCCTACTTGTTTTGCTAGCATTTCATAAATTTGAATTCTAAGACAGTGCAATGAAGGGGATGTTCTGTGTTTCCTTTCATAAAAGCAGAATCAATTGAAATGTTTTATTTGTATTTAAATAACCTCCTACACTTGCCAACAGAATGACTGACATTGGATTTTGGATTTATATCCCTTATATTTATATCCCCTATATATCTCCTTGGGAGATGGAGATCTATTTAGAATTTTAGAGAGGGATAGATGGGCATACAGAAGAGAATTTGAAATATTCATCAATTCATACATTGCCTGTGAAATCAGGGATTTTTCTCTCACAGTGCTGTAGTCTTCAGAATAAATGACATTAGCTGTACATGCATTTTGAAGAATTTTAAATGATAAAATGTTTATGAGAATTCATGCTTTAAAAATTTGTGCCCTGTTTGACTGTGTGGTTTAAATGACTTACAGCAAAATAACTAATATCAAGTTAAAAGGCAAATTTGAGAAATTAGAATTGTTTGCACGAAGGAAACAGAAATAAGCATGTTCTTGTAGTGGAGAATTAAGATTAAAGCTTGTGGCCATGCCTTTGCCTTGGATTTACTTTTTTATTTCCTGTTGCTTCACTTTTCTCACCAATGAAATGAGAAAAGTTCTGAGCTATTTCAGAAGGAGTCTAAGATACTGAGTAATGTTTGAAAATTACTATGATGTTAAAGTGGGGATGGCCCTGGGAGTTACATGTTCTGTGTAACTTCCTGAAGTTTGTCAGCTGGGGAGAGGTTGGCTGGTATCTGCAGAAGGCAGATTTATAAAAGGGTTTCCCAATAGACAGGACAGTTTGTATCTGCTAAGGAGGTATTGTATTAAAAAGAATGCAGTTTTGGAAAAAAAAAAACCAAACACAACCACAATATCCTATAAATGGTGTTTGGTTTTTTTCTGATCTGTTTTCCTGGGGTTTTTTTCCCCAGTCTGCTTGATAGCTTTGATCTTTCTACGTAAAAATCTCAAACGTTTTTCAGTCCCTGCATATCCCAATTCTGAATTCTGATACTTTCTTTCTTCATTACAGATGCTTTCTCTGGGGGGTTTTTCCAACACTCTTCTTTTGCCTTATACTTCCCTCTGAATCAAAACACCTGTCTGTAGGGTCTTGTTACTCATTTGTTGATCTGCATATACACAAAGTGCTTAGCATGGGAACAGATATAGGAAACAAATCAATACTTCTGTTTCACTTCACTTGAATCCTCTAATAACCTCATGTTGTGGTAACAGTTTTAGTAATTTTATTAGAAGGATTTCCAGGTTGAGATTATGGAAAAGAGGAAGCTTTTAGCAATGCATAAGTAACTGTTTTGGAATTAAAAGAGGTTTTCAGAATGATAGCCTTCTATTTTCCATACGTTCAGCTCCTGGTGTACTGTGGATTGCAGAGGTCCATGTGGCTGGAAGAGCCCACAGCTCAGTGGAACTACCCAAGGGAGGGGAAAGGTCTCGAGCATTTAAATCCTTTGCTGCAGTTCTTTATAATTTTTTGCTGTCTTTTTCACTTAGTTTTCACAAGTTGATCCTTTTCTGAATCAGAAGATAAAGTCCATGTAAGACTGTCTGTTTCAGACCTTCTCCAGAATGACAAAGTTCAAGCAGCATTAGGCTCAAAGCCCTTCATTTGGACTTTAATATTAAGTTGAATTGGTTGTCTTATCTTGCATGCTGTTATTAAGTTGCCCCATATATGGCTGAAGATTGTACTGGTGGTCTGAGGTCAATGAGGTCAAGTTCTCTTGACACTTTGTGCCCCAGTAGCAGGCTTAGTTATTCCTGCCCAAATCTGTGAGGAGGAGGTCTTAATTTCCTCAGAACAGAGTATTGTTCTGGGACATCCCAAAAGTGGAGACTACAAAAGGATATAAATAAATGGGGTAGTGAGAAATAATCTAGTGGAAACTGCGTCTAGATCCTATACCTTGCAGGTATAATTACGAGACAGATTTAATTATATTAATACTTCATGATGTTTTAAAAGAAAAAGCTCAACGTTATCCTGTTTTCCATGATTTACAACTGTTTCACTGCAAGCCCCTCTTATTTTAGCTTAGATAAGGAATAAGCTTTTCATATACTTGAAAAAGTAGAATCTGTCTTTGGCAGTGACAGACTGTATAGGGTGGCTTTACATTTTAACAATTGAATGGTTTGCCTCCAAATGTCATATATTGTTTTGTAAGTGAATCACTGAGCCCACGAGATGATAAAATAATTCCATTTATTTCCTTTTTACCAATAGCACTTTTGTCACATATGTTTATATTTACTGCAATAATCAGGGGGAATTCCAGGCTGATAAATATCCAGATGACATATTTCACATAGATACACTGAGACTACTTTGTTCAATAAAGTATGGATTGTAATTAAGTTAATTTTACACCTTTGATAGGATTTGATTTTGTAAGAACATGGGCTTTCTGAAATGGCAATTGGTTTTTGAAAGCTTACATCTTCTTTCTTCAGTTAAATACTGAGTGATGGTGTGTATTGTTAATTGGTTTTCAAGAAATCTTGTGAACTGAAATAAGCATTATCATGGTACTTAGGGTTCAGATAATGTGGCCAGTAATCAGTAAAGGCTTACAGCAGTTATTTTGCCTTGTAAATTAAGATGTGTAAATTTTTTACACATCTTAATGTGTAAAAAATTATAGTGCCACTATTGCTATTCTGTTTCAGATGAGCATAACTAAAAGCTGGCTCAGTTTAGCTAACTCTTTAAGTTTTGAATGGTATTGGTGTTTGTCATATATGGAAGGTCGGTTTGAAGGATGATCTGATGGCTTCTGCAGTTGAAAGGCTTCCATTACTTCAATACTTTACTGGAGTTCAGATTAATTAAATTCACCCCTGAATTTTCTTTCCCCCTTTGAGCATTTTCATCAGTCAGATTTGAACCTTATCTTCATCTCCTACCAAACAGGGAAATGTTCATTCTGGAAGATTGTTGTTCCATCTACTGATTCCTTCATCTAATCAAAAACTCTGCTCATCTGTTTTTCTGACTGGCGTTAACATTAATGTTAACTGATGTCTCTGCAAACAGCTGGCTCATATATTTGCTTAATTAAATTACAGTATTTGCAGACTTTGGTTGCTGTAACTCTTCATTCTACAAATGTGTCATTTCTCTCCTTCATTTTACATCAGCATTTGTGCATCTACAGATGCAGATGCTTTGGCTTGACCCTTCCTTCCCTTTACAGCATATGTGAGTACAGTACAATACAGCTTAATGTGTAAGTGCAGTATGGCACAGTTTCCTTGTCAGCTGCCTCCACAGTTTGAACCAGTATTCCTGATTTTTTTTTTTTTTAAATCATTTCTATAGCCATAATTACAAATCCATATGCTGGATACCCAACCTTCTTAGAAATAATTATCCTGATATATTTGCAAGACTGCTAGCAAGTGACTTAGATTGGCAATTTAATGTTCCAGGAGAGAAATTTTCTCTTGTCACTAAATTCTCATTTGAATATCTGAATTGCTGTTTGCTATAGCGAAAGTGTGAGGAACCAATTTAGTTTGGATTCAGCCGTTTTAGTTTGCCTCAGCCGTGGTTGTCAGGGTTGTCAGAGACATCAGAGGGGACAGTGTGTGCATGTGCCACTTGCAGGGGGCAGCCAGGAGCGGAGGAAGCCTCGTCTGTGGGGAGACTGCACCTGGCAACACCTCATGGGGCACTCAGTAGGAGACACTGCAAAGGAACTTCTCCAGTCAGGTCGTGAAGAGGTCTCCACTAATGAGAGCAAAGACCAATGGTCTCCTGTCCATGGGCAGACATTGAGAGGGGCCAGGGGGGTATAAAAACAAACTGCATCAGGGCTCGCGGGGGCTGCTCTCCCTTGGCTGCCTCGCTCCTCCTTTGCCCTGGCCCCAGCCTGCCTTCTGGCTCTCCTGCCCTCGCTGGTTCCTGCTCGCCCTCGCGCCTATCCTGCCTCCGTGTGTCCCTGACCGCCACCTCGCCACTTCGCCCCTGCGGCCTTGCCTGGGCTGCCCACATTCGACCCTGCTGCCCTGATCCAGCCGGTGGCCGTGACCCTCGCCGTGACTCTGTCCAGACTCCTGGACCTCCCATTCGAGCTCCCACTCACCGCATGTCCTCACCGCATGTCCAGCGCCGTCACCGTGGGAGTCGCGCCTGTGCAGCCACGCCTCTGCGGGAGCCCCGCGTGCCCGGTCAGAGCCAGCCCGAGCACAGGCCCGAGCACACACCCAGCCTGAGCACAGGCCCGAGCACAGACCCAGCCTGAGCACAGGCTCGAGCACAGGCCCGAGCACAGACCCGGTCAGAGCCAGCCTGAGCACAGGCCCAGTCAGAGCCAGTCCGAGCTCAGACCTGGTCAGAGCCAGCCTGAGCACAGGCCCAGTCAGAGCCAGCTTGAGCACAGGCAGGTAGTGCACACACCCCGCCCCTGGACACCAACAGCGCTTCCCTGACTCGCTGGTGGTAACGCCCTCTTTTCTCTGTCTTCTCTTCCTCAGTCCTTTTCCATGTTTTCTTCCTTCTTTTCTGTCTCTCCTAGCCCTCTTTCGTCTGGGCAACTCCTTTTTCTTCTCGTTTTTGTTACAAATAAACAGTTCTCAGATACAATGTTTGCCTCGAGTGGCTTAATTCCATTCCCGGCTATCCATTTTTAAAGAACTCTGCGCTGTTCCCCACATTGGAGTGCAACGGAAGACAAGGCATGCATGAGCCATAGGATTGAACTTAATATTTCTTTTATATTAAGTCATTAAATAATTTTTATATAGTATCACTGGTGAAGCAGAGGGGCGTTTTCACTTTATGTTTTCAGATGAAATTGGCTTTTGTAGGGCAGAGCTGCCTACCAGGTAATTTTTTTTCTACTTTCCAAGTACATTTCTGTACTTTTACCCCAACTCACAATTTGAATTGGTTTTCAGACCTTGTCTTTATAAAATTACTTTATGCCTGTAATTTTCCTATCATGGCTATAAATTTAGGTTGAGGCAAACTGAAATAATTTCACAGCACAATAACTGTTTTCACTCCCACATGGTTTATGTATCCAATAATCATTAGGTGATTTACTGGTTGCTTCTGTAAGAAACTTTTATTGGAAGCACCATTAAGTGTTTTTCATCAAAGTGAACTGGTTACAGTTGTGTGATCATCTCATGATTTTGCTTAAGCAGCAAAACATGCTGGGATTTTTGGTCCCAAAAACATTCTTTTTTGGGAAATATGGAATACATTAAAGGAATATACAGTGTAACCCCCTAATAACATGAATTTAAATACTAGGCATTATTAAAAATGGTTTAATATTATTAATCCATTCATCCTTTTAAGTTTTAAGTGTCCTACAGTTACTGGTTGGTATTTGCTGCTGAAAGCAGTTCTCTCTCTGTACTTTGTGCTTGGTACTTAGTGATTTATTTTAGACGTGTTGAGCATTTATTGAAAACTGTGACCTTACTTACCTTTTCATCTATAAAGCACTATTGAACTAGTTAGCAGCAGTGAGACTTAAGCCAACAAGGTTTGATTTTTAAGTTATTTTAAGGCTTTGCACCAGGTTGACAGCATAAAATTGCAGTTATGTTTACTTTCACTGAACATCCATAATCAGGAAGAGGTATAATAATCTGCTTTATGTAAATTGTGAGGTCTGTATTTTAGCGTGTGTGAATATATGTATATTTATACAGAGACAAATTTAAAAGCAATCTTAAACTGATTTCCACTTGTGCAGACAATATTTTGCACTTAACAAATTTTCTATGTATGTTTTTACATAATGTCAGAGTACCATATAAATTACTTTTCAGGGAGTAGTCTTTAGGGATATGTGAGTAGGACAGCAGAAGTATGTGTGTTCTCAAGACAATTGCTATCATCAGTATTCTAATATTTGCAGCTACACTCTCCTGTGCTTCCAAGAGTGTATTTTATTTTCCATAATGTAATGTTGTAACCAATTGAATCTGATCTGCAAGTTACATTGTAAACCACCAAACTAATTCATGCAATATGGAAGTCAGGTGATAATTCAACCAGTATTTTTCAGGGGTTTATAAAAAAGTAAAATATATCTTTATCTGTGTTTTTTTATTTCCTCAAATCTGCATTTCTGAGTTTTATTTCTTTATGCAAATTTGAAACAAAATTTGTTGGAATTTTTTCCACTATAGTGGATTTTTTGGGGGGTATATATATTTTAAAATATATAGTCTCATTTTGAAATCTCTCCGTGGATGTTCTCAGTGTAGCGGGATTGAAAATCCAGGTTTGACATTCTTTATCTCATAAAGATCCAGAAAACATAAATATTTACTGCTACAGTACACAGAAAAGAGAATTAACTGTATTTAATACTATTTCTATTTATTTTGCAGTTTAATAATAATGCTCAGAATGTCAGTTGCTTTAACCATCTTGTCCAAGCTAATGTGAGAAACAAGAAGAAACTGAAAGAAGCTGTCTATAAAATCTCTGCTAAAGGAATTACGGATTACAAAAAAGGCTTTAGCTATGCTTTTGAACAGCTGCTAAATGTAAGTATTTAAGTAAGATCTCTTTGCTGTCAAGTGAAGAAGGAGAACTTGAATGTTCAGATGGCTGCTGCATGCTCCTTCATTGTGTAACTAAGTGGTAGAAGTGCAAACCTTCATTTAGCAAGTAAATTTATCCCAACGTTTTCCATTGCAGGTTCCCCGGCAGGTTGCTAAGACTTTGGAATTAATTTGGTTTCCAATCTGTTGTAATGTTTTCCTTCATTCATTCAGCTGGTTTTTCATTGAACATGTGATTCACAGTTGACACATACTTGTGGTAGTGGTTGACTTGCAGTTAATTTTAAAATGGAATGATCTGTATTACTGTTCTATTTTTTCAATTTTTCCACATCATCTCCTAGCAATGCTTAGTTAACCTATAATTTCACACTTA
The DNA here is from genome assembly GCA_013390045.1 of Picathartes gymnocephalus. Lineage (NCBI taxonomy): Eukaryota > Metazoa > Chordata > Aves > Passeriformes > Picathartidae > Picathartes > Picathartes gymnocephalus. The sequence goes on along the minus strand of WEKY01011478.1, from coordinate 5,167 downwards.
TTAGAAGTCATAAATATTTTATCATGCTTTGACCAAGATAGAGGGGAGGAAATGGGTTAGTTAATAGAGGAATACTAGGCACTTGATGATGCCTAAAGAGTAGGATTCACTCACTGAGGCTACTCTAATTCCTTTCTCTTTCTCATGTATAAAAAGAATAATTTCCTCAAAAATTAAATGCATACATTGCACTTTCCAATTTTCAGCCAGTCAGTAGCTTTTTGAATAGCAATGTTTCCCATTTAACGCAAATATTTGAGGTTATTAGTAAATTTTAAATGGTTCATATAATTGTTTAAAAAATAATTCTACTTCTCACCTTCATTAAGACAGCATATTATATCTGAAACCTTAGTGTAAATAAAGCTGTAACAGTTTACAGCAAGTAAGGTATAGCTTAACAAGTAAGAAATGTATTCTTAAAGTTTGGTAACTTTTTTTTTTTTTTACTTATTTTTTTCCTAATCTGCTAGATTCTGAACTTCAGGACACTTCTTTGACATTGTATATGCAGTTTAAGGCTAGATTTGTTGTAAAAAAATTCTAACCTTGTTCAATTTTGATGGAGGAAAAAAAATTGCAATGTTTTCATGGGATTTTTCTCAGTAGGCTACTGTTCAGATTAGCAGAGGCGATTGATGGGGAGATGAGTGGGTGTCCTCTTCTGATGGTTATATAAAACTACAAACAATATTTTGAAGTCTGTTGGACATTTTTGGATCAGGCTGCATGGCATTTTTCCCTTTTCTGCGCCTCATCTTATGCAGAGCGAACCAGGAAGACAAATTTTGCCAAATATGTTCCTCATAACATTTATATTTGCTTAAAATTATGGATTATATTTGGTGCAGCACCAGATCCATACTTTGTGTACAAACAACATAAGGAAAAGCAGAACACAGGGGAAGCCTCAAAACGGAATTGTTTGTAGGAGTAAAGTATTACTTAAAAGGTAATTGGAGATTAGTTGTCATAGTGGAACTGTCTCTGTTGTAGCTGGAGGCAGAAGTGTGATTAGTCTCACATGATCTCTGCAAGACTGGAAGTTATGGCTGGGCATTGTGGATTGCTCAAGGTGCTGGATATATACTCATCCTCTCCATATATTGGCAAATCCATTTAGCAGGAAGGGTAAAGGGCTGGCATTGGGTTTAGCCCAAGACTCTGGTGACAAGACACTATAATATGGTGGTATAATACAGGCTTAAATAAATAATAAAAATTGTGCTTTGCGATAGTTTCCAGTTATACATTTATGAATTCAAATAGTCCAATTGCTTTAAGGTCCATAAATGCAGTATTGCTCAAGTTTTTAAAATAATTTTGTGGGTACTGTTTCTTCATGGCAACTATTTTAAACAATTTTCCAGAATATCAAAGTAATGTTGCTCTTGTACCATGAAAAAATTGCTGTCTGATGTATTACTAAGTGGAAATAGATACTTACGGTTTTCCAACATAATAATTCACATGACTTGCAATAATCTGGATTCTATATTTTTTATGCAGCATTTTCCCATTATTTATTTTTACATTAGCTTGCTATTTCATTTTAAATCATAATTCTTCAGCTGTTCAGGAGGGGTTTTTTTTTTCCATCATACTGTAATATCTATGATTTGTTAAAGAAAAGATAGTGAAAAATGCATTCCTAAAGTGTCATGTCACAAGGTATAATTGTAGCCTGCTACTTAAAGGGTTTATTTTAAAGATGTGAAACTTGTATAAAACAAAAGCAATTTTAGACACAGTATAAAATGGATAATATCTTGCTTGCCTGTTTGAAAGAAAAAAACAAGACCTGTATCAAGTAGAAGAGAGAGCTAAAAATTAATACACAGCTCAATTCCACTTGTATTCTTTTGTGGTTTAACCTAAGAAGCTGTTTCTTGTCCTGGGGAAGCTCCTGTATAGACAACATGCCATGCAGCTGTGGTCCATTGGACCTCTAAGGCAAACTGTTCAGAAAAATGATGAAATTACAGCATCAGCTTCTCACAATCTGTTATGGATTCACTCCATGAGCCAGTAGCTCTCCATTTTTGACCAAAGGGTGTGAGGGGAGGAAGATGTGTTTTAAATTGCTTAAAGATCATCTGGTTCCAACACCCCTGCCATGGACAGGTGCACTTTTCATTAGAGCAGCGTGCCTGGCCTTAAAAAGTTACAGCGATGGGGTAATATCCTACAATTTGAGCTTATTCATGTTCAGATTTCCAATAATGTCTGGAGGCTAAAGTCTTGGAATTTTTTTCTGTGACATGATTTTATTGTCTAAACAATGTAGTGTAAGTAAATGCCCTTCTGTAAGTATGAGCAGATAAGAGAAAACTGCTTTTTTTTCTGTTACTGTGTAAGCATATGCTAAGTAAGCCACAGAAAAGTCCTGCTTTAGTCAGTGAAAGCAAAGCCTAGCTCAAGTTCACATTGCCCATAGGAGTGCTTCTTCCAAAATCACTAGAAAAGTTCCATAATATGAGCAAATTTTGGACACCTTCTTTGTCCCTCTGAACTTATTTTGGTCTGTATATTAAATCACTGTAAATGTAGGTGAATTTCTTTATTTATGAGGTATCCAACCCTACTTTTATTACTTTTTTAATATCAAGAAGATTGCAGCCCAAAGCAGTATCTTGCAAGTTATATTTCACAAGTGAAAAATGGTCATAAATTATTTAATTCCAACTGAAACACAATGTGCTGATGAGGTTGGAGAGAAGGTATTGATTTCAGGCAGGTTTTATATGTTGTTACATGTAAGGAAATCTTCGGGCTTGATTTTTCCCCCCTCCCCCCCCTAAATTATTGAATTGGAAAGTAGTAATAGTAAGAAAAGAAGTAATTCTTCACTGAATATTGAACAGGAATTAGACCAGCGAGTAGAATGAAAAGTGGCAGAGGGGAGTAGGGTCATCACACCTGAGCAGCCTGGTGACAGTCACTTTGTAGCCACAAAGAGTAAAGAAAGGGGTAATTGGGGACTTTGTAAGGACAACTCTCCTATTTATCTTCCTGACTCTAGAGTCGATTCATATAGCAAAATTCAGACTTGTGGAAGGAGGAGTTGAATTTGTTTCACTGGATCTCCAAGGGTTTTACTCTGTCACATCCAACTACTCAGAAGTACCAAGATGTGTCTAACTGGGACCATTTGTATGCAACGCAAAGGGCAAGGAATGGCTACAAAAGTAATGAGCAGTTTGCTTCGACTAGATTCTTAACTTATAGAGAATAGAGAAACAGGAGCTAGAATTCATGTTCACCTCTATTGATTTGGCAGTGGAAAAATGTTTTTATTCCTTTGCAAAACACACTGTATTTTTCTCAGGTGCTTTACTGGTTACTTTGATGAATTAGGAGTCAGAGGGACTTCTTAATTCTATTTCAGGCTTTTTCTCCAGAAATAATGGAACGTGCTCCATTTTTCAGCTTTGAGATGCAATATAATTGGAAAAGTAGGTGGTGGAGAGATTTTAATAATCTAGGTGGTCATATCTTGGCTACAATATGTTATGTAAACCTTATTCTAAAATACTTTTCTAAAGATTAGCTATTCCCTTGAGGGTATTAATAATTTAAGAAACAACTTGAAAGAATTAAAGATTTGGAAGATGAAGCTCATTTTAAGGAAATATGACAAAAATAGCAAATGAAAAAATATTTCAAAGCTTATAAGGTGTATATCCTTTAGGACGCTTAAGTTAACAGAGTTTTTTTTCAAGTGGTCAGTAAGCTGGAAAGTTTTTTTAAGTAGGAGTCCAAAAGAAAAAAATAGGCATATTCACTAATTCATTATAGGTCCATTGTTCCCAATTTCCACAAGGAAAGTAACAATAAGGGAAAAAACAGTAAGGATGAGAAGAGTAAAAATATTTAGAGATCCTCAGTGTGCAAGTCTCCTGCAGAACATCTGTCGAGGAACACTGTGGGGTTGATGTGATGAGTACCAGCGATTGAGCTCTTGTCATGTTTGTGGAGGTGAAAGGAACCACCAAATCCCTATTCCCATCTGTTGGGCCATATCTGAAGTTATTCATATTTAAGTCTCATGGAACAGAAAAGGGGGTTGGGTTTGGTTTGTTTTATTCTATTTTTCATTCAGAAGGAGGTATTGAATGATATTCTAAAACATTTTTTTAAGTTTTGACGTTACAGTGTTAAAGTAGTGTGTAGCTATGAACGCCATCATATATAACAGTTGTTATTCCTTATAGCCTGAAATATAAAATCTCTTCTGTTTGTATCTCCTACAGCACAGTGTCTCCAGGGCTAACTGCAATAAGATTATTATGCTGTTTACGGATGGTGGTGAAGAAAGAGCACAAGAAATTTTCCACAAATATAATGAAGACAAAAAAGTAAGTGATATATGAAAAATTTTACTGAATAAAATACAACAGCATAAAGAGGAGCATTTAAATATGGAAGTGTATTTGGTGTATGTATAAAGTACTTCAAAAAGAAACTTTTTGGTATTGATCCTTTGGACACTTAAAACTTTTTCAATCTGTAATGTTTATTTGAAAAACCATAAAATATATTTAATCTTTTACACTTTGTGACTCGTTGGTTTCAAGTGATGCAGAAGTATACTGTAAGCCATAAAGAACTCAGTTTTCTATTGACATTTTTCTTTCATTAGTGTAATCCCTGAAATATCCAGCAGAAACATAGGTACTTAAATGATGCTAAGATATGATATGATATGATATATGTGTGTATCTCTATCTCCTCACTGCAAATATCTTCTATGTGCTTTTATTGTTTGCCAGGCAAAGGCTAAATAAGAACTCAGGGTTAGAATCTGAATTTCAATAGATTAGCTGGAACAAACCCACATTTTTCCCAGTGAGGCTAATTATACCTTCGAATGTCTTAGCAAGAATTGGGATAGCTTTCTGCTGATGAAATTTGATCTGTGGTTCAAGCAGAATTATGGACTTGACATGAGAATCCCTGGATGAGTTCTGTTGTTTAGATGAAATTGGATTATTAGCTGTGCTGGTTTTGGGTGTAGTTTTTGAATCTAATCAAATTTCTGGTCTGGCTTTTGCATACTTAAAGATTTAAAAATGCAGGGGTGTGTGCATGAAATATAGCAGCTTTTAAAGTTGTTTCCTACTAAATTTCAGTGCAAACCATTATTTATTATTATTATTACTATTAT
>WEKY01011475.1:2284-16327 GCA_013390045.1 Picathartes gymnocephalus | reverse complement strand
TTTTTTAATATATATATATATTTCATTTGGATTATCTTCTACAAATCTTCAGGATCAGTATTGGAGTATCTCCATGTGTACACATACAGGTACATACAAATATGACCTGTACCAGGACACCTTAGGCAGGGTGTTTAAATTGTCTTTTTGAGAGAGACTGGAAAGACTGGTGTCTCGAGACGTTCTGGGGTGCACGTGTGTGAGGGAAGGGAGGGGTCGGGCCTTGCCCAGGTGAGGCAGTGCCCTGTCCTGTGCACCCCACCCCCAGAGCCTGCATCCCAGCCTGGCGGTGGCTGCCAATCCCTGCACAGCAGGGGCGATGCTCCACACCCACCTCTGGAGCCCCCAGCCCAGCTCCTGAGTGGCCAAATGAACAGAAGGGCCCAGGAAGGCCAAGCTGTGTTTAGGGCTGAGCACTAGGCAACCACATGTCTTGACCTTACCTCCTCTTGGAATTTCTCTGCTGGAAACCAGGAGTTGGTAGCTATATGTGTCCTTTTCTGTCTTTCTCTGTTTCTCTTCCAATTCCCTCTTCTTGGTACTTTAGAGTCACTTAAAACAGAATGGACTTAGACACTGTGAAGTTGAATGGGTTAAATTAATGCTTTGGGAAGCGTTTCATGTCGGCTGAATGCTGCTCTAAACCTTTTGCCAAAGTTCTCTGATTCCCTAATGTTGCTAGTCAAGTCTTTTTTGTTGCTTTGACCTCTTGAGAATATCTTGCCAGTATTTCTCCCATGCATCTAACTCAGAGTACATGAACAACTGTAAGCCCTCTTAAAAGTTTATTCAAGTGAGTTTTTGTGGGCCTTGCACTTTTATCTCTCACTTTTTGCGTTCTACATTTACAACAGTGTCTCACTAGATAATGAGTTGCTTAAGTCCAATTTCACTTTATTCCCCATTGATGCATTCCCTGACTCATAACCAACAAGGTAGCAAGGCTGTGAGTGGTTCTGAGAACCTTTCCTGCATAGGTGTGGCATATCCTGTTCCCAACAAAACTAAGGGAACGTTACTGCGTGGGACAGAACAAGCCATAGAGAGCCATTCAGCATCACACCTGCCCTGCATAACTTAGAGATTCGCTGTTCTGGCAGCCCCTGGTGCAGAGCTGGAGTTCCAGGCAGGAGACCGTCCAGTACCTCTGGTACTATCAGGATTCTCAAAATCTCTTTGCACGAATGAATAACAGTTCACTTGAGTGGTACTCACCTGACCATTTCTGCAGCAGGAGAGGAAATCATCCCTACACGCAGTCTCAGAACTTGGCTGGATATGGAACTCACTCAGCAAAGGCTAGAGAGGAATCTTGACTTTTTAATAACAACAGTAAATGTTAAATTTTCTCAGAGATTCCTCTACATAGGCTTTGTGTGTTGCTGAAATTCGGGAGGTGGTTAACTATATTCAGCAATTTGCCTCCTTGGGGCGGGGGGCAGTCACCATTTTCCCTTTGCCTTTCAAGCCATGAGGTCAACTGAGGGAGCCGCCATCTTGGAAGGGAGGGGTACTCCGCCATTTTAAGTTTCTCAGTTCGTCAGATTTAGCAATTTTTTATCTAGTGATTATTTAATGTTATTTTTCTGCCTGTTACAGTTTCGCTTGTTATTAGGCTGTTGTTTTTTTCACTTATATCCCCTCGTATTTTGTTTCTTCTTATTGGTGGAAAGGGATTTGTTAAAACAAAGGGGGAGGACTCATTTTAGAGTGTTCCCCTTTAAATTATCTTCAACTAAGACAGCTGATATGCTTAAAAACTGTGATTTAATTCAGATATTCCAGAGAAAGGAGTCAGACATTTAAAGTTAACCTAGCCAGAGACTGTTTTTTACTCACTCTTGACACCAAGCCTAGGTTGACCTTCTTTCAGTGCCATTTCTCCTAAATACTCTGAGGACAAAGGGAGGACTTTTCTTGGCACACGAGAAGCAGTCTTATCATTAGGAAAATATTTGTGACAAGTCAGGGTAACTGGCATTCTGTTATTACTTACCTCTTAAATTTGTCATGATGCAAGCAGCTGTGGGGGATGTAACTACAGAGGAGTCACTTTTCAGAGGGGTTTGTGTGTTTAGACTCAGGTGGAAAGGAGTTCTGGTAAGCACTGGAAGAACAGAAGCTTTCATGAGTGATATCTAAAGGAGTAACATAACTTCTCCATATGTAAAAGATATTTATAATCCAACTAAAGGTATTGCTGGCTGTACAATCACTGCTTTCTGCTTATTGTTTCTTGTGGCTCCCAAATTCTTTATCACTTTTTTTTCCAAAACAGCCGCCTACCTAGTATGTGTGTATTGCTGACAATTTTCGGTTTGGTTAAACTGAGTTATTGTTGCCAAAGACTGCCTGATCTCTGTCTCTACCTACCTCTTCTGTGCTTACCAGTCTGTCAAGCCATATGGTGTCTGCAGATCATCTTCAGTAACACTTTAATGTTGTCTTTGAAGTAATCAGTTAATATTTAGGATAATTTTAGCACGTGAACTGCCTTTTAGAGGACCCTACTGCTCTCACTGGGGTTTGCCTGCCTGTATATGGGGGCGTACTAAATTGAAGAGTGCCATTCCTAAACCATGGCACTATAATCTTGTGTCAATTTTAAATCCAATAGTAGTTGAGCATTTAATAAATGAAGGTACTCTGGTTTTGGGGATCTTTTTAAAGTGAGTTTCAGATTTTTTTGTTTTTTTTTCAGTTTCTAATCTCCTATTGAACTCTCTTTGCTTACCTCTTACTTCTAAACAAAATTCATAATACTGAACGTGAAAAGTTTCACCCACTGTGTGATATTGCTCAATATAATGATATGATTCAGGTGCAAATGGAGACTCAAAATGAAGCAAAGTGCTGTCCACGTGTTTAGGTAGCTGTATGTTATTATTCAGCCTGGTTGAACAGTCAAAAGTGTCTAAAAGAGACTATAGTTAGAAAAAAGAAAATACATTTAATCTACTAAAGGGGACCTGCAAGAGAGCTGGAGACAGACTTTTTACAAGTGATAGGAAAAAGGGTAATGGCTTCAAACTGCAAGTGAGCATCTTTAGATTAGATATTAGGAAGAAATTTTTTACCATGAGTGTGTCGAAGCACTGAAACCGGCTGCACGGAGAAGCTGTGGATGGTCCATCTCTAGAAGCATTCGAGACCAGGTTGGACGGAGCTCTGAGCAGCCAGGTCTAGTGAAAGGTGTCCCCGCCCATAGCAGGGGAGGTTGGAACTCAGTGTTCTGTAAAGTCCCTTCCAAATCAAACCATTCTGTGATTCTCTGATTGTCAAAAAGCCGGTGTCATACAACTGAGAGCGCGTTCCTGTGTGCACCTCTGTGTCTGTACCTGCGTACATGCACACAAAAGCTGTCTGTTATTGACACAGTTCATTGCTTCAGCCAAATAAAAATGGTTTTTTCACAACACAGGTTACTCATTTCCCTCTCTGTGTTATTTGTATGCTGTAGCTGGTTTCAGTGGCTTGTGTCCTCCCATACTGGTGTGTAGCTGATTTCTAGCATGGCTGGGTACAGTTTGGTTCATTACATGTATCCTCAGGATCAGATTATTGTTACTGAGGTTAAAAGGAAAGTCAGAGAAACATTGGCATTTCCAGTAATTTTCATGATTTTGCAGTGCTATTTGTGATTAAAAACCTAACTTGTCTGTTCTAATTTCTTATTCTGAAATTCTTAATAAAATACAGGAAAAGAGATCCTTACTCACAACATCTCACAATATATTTTACTCCAAGTTTAGGTATAGCATTAATAATTTCTGTGAGAAATAGTAAAGTTTGGACAAGGGTGCTTACTACTTAAATATGTGGGAAAGAAATGTGTAAAATAAAAAAAAATAAAACTGGTAATTAAAGAAAATTATTTTGTCTTGAGGATAGACCATGAATCTTTGCTACATTTGCTTATTGAACTGCCTGACGGAATAGGAAAGCATGTGGGTAGGAGATTAATAATTTAGTCTGTAATACAAATAATGTGATTTATTCTACTATTAAGTTAATATGCATTATATAGCACATTGGTGTATTACTATATGAATACACTGTTCACTGTTAGGGAATTTAAAATATTTTGCTGTGATAACTTCTATAAAGAAGTAGGCATCTCATTACTCCATTCAGGAATGAAAATAAAATGCTCTTTCAGCTTTTTAAAAGATTACTTTTACTGTCTATTGATGTGATAAAAAAGGGGGAAATTTTAGGTACATTATCAGACTCCTGTGGGCAGGGAGATTTTCCTTCTCTCTTTTTTGGGGGTTTGTTTTTTGTTTGTTTGTTTGTTTGGGGGATTTTGAGTTTTTGTGTTTTTTGTTTGTTTGGGTTTTTGTTTTTGTTTGTTTTGTTTTGTTTTTAATTTTAAAAGCTTGGCGAAAGGAAGGGAGATTCTAGGAACCCTTTACATTTCCAGCATCTTTGGGTTTTTTTTCCTTTCCTTTATCATATGGATAAAGTTCATAAAAATCTGTGACCGGGAAGGTCAATATGTTTAAATAGAACTCAAATCTGTATCCAGGCCCACTGAAAATCTGCTCTGCCAAAATGATCTGTACTCTGTGGTACAAAATAATGTTTTTGAGTTGCTTTTCAGGCAGACAACTTGACATGCACCAAAGACATATAGATATATTAAAAAACCTTATACTTTCTATATTTCATGAAGCAGAAAGAGGGTTAAAGAGCAAAGATTACACCTTGACTTTCTTTGCTCTTATGTGATAAAAGCATGTCGTTGTGTTGGCAGGGGCAAGAGCTAACATGGACTAAAAATGAATTTTCTTTCTCATCTCCAGCTGTAATTGACTTTCATCTTCTTTGTTGCCATGGGCTATTATTCTGTACACCTGCACTCAGCCAGGAGTATAATGAAAAAGAATCAATCTCTGAAAAGAAAGTTATCACCAGCCAATAACATTGGGCCACTTTCGTGGGTCTTGCAGTGTTTCACCCAACTGCCAAAATGCCTGGCCATTATGAACTGGAGACAGTCTCTCACCTGCTCTTCCTGGTGAGCACAAAATCACAGTGTGCTGTGCAGATGATCTAGAATCTAGTATTAAAGCAGGGAAATTCATTAGGGCAAAATGAAAGCAGTGTTAATTTGTGTATCCAGAGTAGATTGCCCAAAGAATGATGGGCACGAATGCATGAAAAGCATTATTTCTGAGAAGATGGATGAGTGCTTCTCTATTCTCTGTGCATCAGCTTTTTTTTTTTTTTTTTTTGTGTTCAAAGATGCTTGTGCTCTGTGACTTTCTGAGTTTAAAATTCAAGTATTGCAGAAATTTATTGATTAGTAGCAAACTGCCAAGGCATTCACTGAGAATATTTGTCTTCCATGTTTTTTGACTGCATGTACAAGTATTCTTATCATGGCTGGGTAAGCACTGCTGTTAGATTCTCTCTCCTGGTGTTGACATTCATAATTTTAAATGATCACTCTGCAAATTTGCCACATTAAATTTGTTTATTTCAGCAAATATTTCTGCTACTAATTTTCTTGAATGCAAATATATAGGCGATCTGGATATGTTCAAAACAAATATAATCAGATTTTGACTGCCTTGGGAAAGTATTCTTACATTTTTTTTGTAGAAGAAATATATAAAATATACCATCACTACTAGAAGTGTGATATTTTCAGGTTCAGTAGATTTCAAAATAATGAGTCTGCTGAGACATCAATTCAACAATTGTCATTGACATATGTTGGATACACTATAATGATTGACTCAATCTCTAAATCAAAACTGAACTGTAGTTTAGGATATGTCACGGCCCTGGCACAGAGCTTGCTGTCGGGAGGGAAGAACTGATTGTTTGTCTGCAGAAGAACTCCATAACTGGAAATATTATAATTTTTTTATTTTTCCACCCTTCAAAATGGCAATTGAGAAACATTTCATAATTGATTGTTAAAAGATTTTGAAATCTCTTCTTTGGTGAAGACACTTCTGACAGAACTCAACAACAAACAATTAAGACCTGTTATCTCAGGTAGAGCTTATTTCCACAGAGTTCAAGACAAATCTGTCAGCATGAGAACCAAACACCAACCCTCAAGTTCTTCCAGTTTAAATTCAGCCAAACCTACTCCCCCCACAGCTTCAGACAACACAGGGGTGTATCACCTTTCACAGGAGAAACATCTGGGAGAATCTGCATGCGCTCAGGAGAAGCTCAGAGGGGAATGAGCCCTGTGAGAAATGTACATTTCACTTAAGGGTCTCTGAGCTCTCACAGAGGAGGGGCTTAGCAGAGTGAGTTGCCAGGGCTTATTTGGACAGACAGCAATCTACAAGCACACACAAAGATTTAGACAGCTGACAAATCAGACATAAAGAGGTTCTGCAGATGACCGAGATGTTTAGAAAGGACTTATCACGTGTTTAAGTAGGAATTGGACTCCACAGATTGACACACACAATCTCAGCTAAGATGATGACACGCTGCATTTCTGGGCTAGCAAGTGTCAGTGTCTTAAACTAATCTGTTTCCCCCAGTGTAGTTATCCCACCTTTGGTCTGCTCCTGTGACAGTTTGATTGGTCTGTCTGTTTATAAATCCAGGGTGACTGGCTGTTTCTGAAGTATCCCAGATGTTAAGGAATGAAATGGGATGAAGGGAGGGAAATGAAAAGTCAGTTAATGGGTACATTAAAAAACTTGGATTCACTCTTTTTTTCACGTTCCTTTTGTGAGGCTTGGATTATAGTTCGGTTCTGGGAAAAGCCAAGACCTTGTTCAGTTCCTGAGGCTGTGGACATGCCCAGATCTGGTCCATGAAAAGGGGATGACGTTCTGTTCGTGACATGCAGTGAATCCTTAAATGTTGAGGGAATGTTCTCTGGCTGGCTCCTGTGGGTCAGAGAACCTGGCTGAAATCACCTGGCTTTGCAGCCCACACACTGAGCTACAGTGAAGCTATGATCACATTAGCCTCCCTCTGTAGATGGAGCCATCACCCTGCAAACCTTCCTGCAGTCTTCCTGCAAATCCTACTTTGAATTTGTCTTTTGACGAGAGCCTGCTCCCTGGGTCATCTTCTTTGCAGTTTTGTTTAGACTGAGGCTGGTCTAACTGAAAAAATTATATCTGATCTTCACGGAGACATTTGTAAAGAAAAGCTTTAACGATAAGGCCTTGCCTAATCAGAGTGGTTTCTTTTAAAAGTGTTGTGATTAGATGTGGTCAATTAACATGGTACTCCGAAACCACTCATTATAAAGCCAATTATATGAGAGCCAAAACCTCACAGTTCCTTCTGGATGCAATGGAAATAAATCACACTGAAACAAAATTAACTTTGTAACTGCATTTGCAATCTGTAAACAGGCCCTCAAAAATGAATCCCCAGGCTGCCTTCTTTCCTAGCACTCCCCCACTGCAGCCTCCACTCAGGCTTTCACAAAGCTTTACCAGCCCAGCAATTCCGCTCTCTGCAGCTCAGTCCAGAGAAGCTGATTGCTATTAATGTGATACCCTGGATTTATATCCTAACACTGCAATTGTCAGGTGGTGTTTTCCCATTGCCATGGTATGCTGCAGCTGTTTTCAGAACACAGTTAGGCCAAGAGCTGATTTAAATTATAGCTGTAGTGCCATCAAATGTGATTTCACTTTCACAAATCTAAAAGCAGAGCGTGTGCCAAATGGTTCCTATAAAGCAGTTCCCATATACACTCCTTGTGTAGCTGAAGTGCTGCTTTATCTAGAAAAGAGAAGTTTCCTCAGACACACACAATAAAACAATTTTTAAAACCATAAATCTGCTTAATGTTGACTACTTGTGCACTCAGTAAAATAAATTGATGTAATAGTATATTTTTGGTACGCTATTAGCAGATAAACCGTTTTCTTTTTCTGTTGTTTAAGAAAAGGAAAGAACAGTAGCAAGCAGGTACATGCTCTGCACTTCCACTGACCCATATATTCCTCAGTCCTCACTGCCTGTGTTCCCTGCTTTCCTGGGGTTCCACATCTCTTCCAGTATTAGGACCGTGTTTTGAGGGTTTTCAAAAATAATAATTTTTACTGGATGATAAATCAGAAAGTGATGCTAATCAGAAATTCCCAAAGGAATATACCAATATGGCAGTTCTAGGTATTGCACCTGAAATCACTTTTCTTTTGGTCATAGTACATCAAAAACCTTCCCGAGGCACAGTGATTGAAAACTCAATTCTTATTTTTTATAACCAAATTTTTTGGAGCAAATTTAGTTACAGTTTTCACTTTTTGGTTCTTCGAAAAAAATCTTATCATCAATATTGCAAGCCATTGCTTTTTTGAGGATCAGCAGTAGCTAAGAAAACAACATCTCAGGCTTTCTTGAATGTTCTAAACCTGAGAACCTTCTTCAAGACAGAGCAAATGGAACAACTGCTGAAGTACCAGGCTATCAGCAAGTCAGCAGATACTGTCTTATTCATGTACTTCTCTCTGAACTTGTCTTCATTTCTGAGGCTACTCAGTAATTCCTTCAGCTTAATGAGCTAACATTTGGCAACCACTGAGCAACTTTGATTTAGTGATGTGACAGTCTTAAAAATCTGCAGCAAATGTGCTCAGAGCTGGCTGCTGGCACTTTGGCATAATAACAGGTACTGACTTCAACTGAAAACATGTATTTTATTGCTGAGAGAAACTTGACGTTGCCTCTGTGTTACTTGTACTGTATGTCAGCCTCTGTCAGTGTGGGACTGCTTGCTGTCACCACATGAAATTAGCCTAACATATCAACTTATTGACTTGTGGGTATTAACAGCCAAGGGAAATTTTTAATTCAGAATGATATTCCAAGCATGAGGAATTCACTCTGTGTTTCCAGTCCAGTTGAATTTTCTAATATTTTAAATATTGCAACCATACTTCTTGATGTTTGTAATTCAAGCTTCCCTCGATAATACAGTTTAAAAAAATCTGAAAGCTTATCCTTGGGAAAAAAAAAAAATGCATTGGCTTCTAAATAATGAATTTATAGTACTGAATACTATTATGTAACAGACCCCAAAGAAGTATTAGTATTCCTTTCTAGAAGGTGACACTTCTCAGTATTTTTTATTGATTTTCTCTGATACAATTGTAATCCAATTTTCTCTTTGATAAACCTCATTCAGAAGTCAGTGGAGGCAAAGGTTGTGAAACAGAAGCAGAATGAAAACAACTGAAAAAAGTGATAGGAACAATTAACCTCCTGACCCATTATTCATTAACATATTTTTTCTAAAATATTTGGGGGACTTAAACTTAGAAAACAGATCTCGTTACATTAGCAAAGTTGTATTTAGGGGAGAAAAAAATCCCATACATATCTTTGTCATATAGACCTGATGTTTACATCTTCTCCATTTTTTTGGACTACTCTGAGATTTCATTTGAAGAAAATTCTGAAGTGTCACTGCTAAAACACTCAGGTTATAATGGGGAAATAATATTCTGATAGCACTGTGAAGTTCAGAAGTTCACTCTGGATGTCATTGAGCAGGAGAGTGGAGTTTCAGCAATATTTATCCAAAGGTCAAAGTGATTTTGGTGATAATTACAAAATATTTTCTCTGGACTCTGTCATTGCAATTATCAGCATCAGGTCTGCATGATATTATTATCTCCATATTGAGTTCAAGTAACCCTAAAAGAAATTTCATTTCTTTTCTTATGTAACTAAATCATATGTCATCGAGAAATTTGATGAAATGGATACTAAAATCCGTTTTAAGTCTGCTGTAATTGGGCCTTATTTTTTATTTGTTTTAATTTGTGAAAACAAGGATTTAAGACAGAAATGAGTTCTACTATTGTTATTTGGCTTGGGGTTGGCTAAAGGCAGAATTTCTTTTGAAAGAATAGATAAATAACATAATGTTGTGGTTTAGAAATGGAATTATCCTGTTTAGTGCTCTCAATAAAACCATATGCCGCTCCCCCTCACCCCTCCAACTGGAGGAACAGAAGGCAAAGATCACAGGATGTGTCAAGAAACTGGAAAAAGCAATGAGTTGAAACAAGCAGTAACAGCAACAATATTAATTATAAGAGGTATAAGAAAAGAAACTATTCACAGAGAAAACAAAAAACCCCCGGTAGCAGACAACACCCGACGTCTGCCTTCACCGCGTGCTCCCCATCAGACAGAACCCTGCCTCTCCAGAGGACTGTCCCTTTCCCTCGCCCCCAGCAAGGACATGAGGTGGTGTAGAATAACCTCCTGGCCATGCCCTCTGCCAGCTACTGCAAAGTTAACCCTGTCCTAGACAGAACCAAGACATACAAACTTAGCCAAGGAGCAACGAATCTCCATGAAATTCTTTGGAATGGCACTAGAAAGCCGAATAATTATTTTTTAAAATCCTTATCACAGAAGAAATTCCTAAATAAGTTTCAGTGCCAGACAAGAGCAGAGCAGCTGGTGTGCTCTATTCTCTTGCTCAGAGATCTCTCCGGTGAAGTTGATAAAGGTGTATATGGTCCAATGTTTGCAGCCATGTGTTTAAATTTTTTACCTTCCCATCCCCAGATTAAATATTAAATCCGTATTTTTCCTAGTGATAAACCTTATTTATAACAGAAGAGATCAGAAACTGATTTTGTTTGTGCATTTACCTGGATAACTACAAATATATTTTTGCTAACTGGAATGACAATACACTGATAGTAATATGTTGCTGGTATTTGCTAGCATTTTCCATAATGAAAGGTAGACAGTCTTCTCTGGATGACATTTTGTTTTATACCTAGGAAGAAATGGGTTTCCCTGGCTTCCCAGACACACTCTTATCAGTGAGTAAGATTTGGCTAAAGAATGTGATATAATTGTTTGCCTTTGTGGGAGTAAGACTAACATACTGGATTTCTCATGCAAAGAGATGCCAGGAAATTCTTTGTGTTCCTGGAGATTTCAATAGTCTGCCAAGATAAGGGCCATTGATTTGATTTGCTATCTCCTGTGTACTTTGAAAGCAGTCACGATTCCTACTTTTTAATATATTTTTTTTTTCCATGTGGAATATGGATTGGGCATGGCAACAAATATAAAAAATATATACAGATATAGACGTACGCGTTTATTTTAAAAATTTCAGTAGTTTTCCTTAAACTATTAGTTCTTTATCTACAAGCAAAATAAGGCATATATTAATGGATTTTTCAGTAGGCTATGGACTAGCTTTTCTGCTTTTCTATGTCAACTAAGTGTGCTTTCTTAAGTGAAGTTATAGCTTTCAAAAGATCTGTAATAAAATTTAATTGCTGGAAATTAATTATGACCTTTTAATTTGGTAAACATGACTAAGAGTCATGTTACTTCATTAAGAATAATTAAAATATTTATTTGGCCTGTTGAGGAGTGAGACAGCACTTCTCGGTCACCCTTTCACAACATCACTTATACCTCTTGTGCAAAAGGAGGTGTTTGCTTACTCCTGTCTTTGCAAATCCATTTCACTGAACTTGAGATCTCTTTGCCAGCTCACATAGCTGTAACAGCCCTTGACAATAGTCCATATCTCATCTTTCCAGACCGGCACCATCTTAAAAGAGCAAAACACTGATCAAGAAGTGTTAGGAAAGCCAGTTTGACAATTGCAGGTAACATGACTCTGAGTGAATTTTAGCTTTTCAGCCAAAAACACTTGCAAAAACCAGCAAGTTCCATCATCTCCAATCAATATGCAAATACAGCCAGAATTTACCAAGTACTATTCACAGACTGGAGGAGGGGACTAGAGGAGAGAGAAGAAAGGGGAAAAGAAAGGCAAAGGGGCAGGGGAAATAAATGGTTTGCAGAAACAGCAGTTGCGTTCCCCTTCCAGAGTGTGCTGTGGCAGATGCTGAATGTGGTGGTACCCAGGGGGAGTCACAGAAGACTTCATCCCCCAGGAGGACCCAGGGGTTCAGCAGAGCTTGTACCACCTCTGCTGCCAGTGAAGCACAGCTGCTTACTGCGTACTAAGAGGAAATGCAACAATGAGAAAGAAAAAGTGAACATATTGCAGATGGCCGCAAGAATGTGTGTAAAATGCACGTGAAAGGTGTACTTCCCCTTACACCTTACTGCACTGCATTGTGGCCCCACTGCTGGGATATAAAGCTACTGTGCATCTGGGCACAGGAAATCTCTCCCCTCTGCTCTTCAATCCCTGTGATTAGATTACTGGTTGCTTTCTCAGAGTATTTCTCTTTTGTTTTGCTTTACTATTACATTTATCTTGTCTTTCACAACAAGTACATTGGGTGTCTGAAAACCTCATTACTGCTCCTAACGTGGTACAGTGCAATTACTCTGTTTTGTTTTGGGGGTTTTGTTTCTTCTGCTGTTTTTCCACCTCTGCTCATTTTCCTTGCTCTCCTTCCCCTGCCTAACAAAGATTCACTGAAATAGAAAGTAGGCTTGTAATAACCGCCTGTTATGTTTTTGCTTAATGTACTGTGCAAAATATGACAAGGGTGAATGTAAGTAGATGTAACAGCAGTCAAAATGTTTCTTTATTCCAGCTGTTGTATCCTCTATATGCAATAGGTAGAGAAGATGTTAAACAAACTGGGAGAGTAAGTTGTAAATCTAAAGGTCAGAAAATGCAACTCTTTTTTTTCTTTCTT
The DNA here is from genome assembly GCA_013390045.1 of Picathartes gymnocephalus. NCBI lineage: Eukaryota > Metazoa > Chordata > Aves > Passeriformes > Picathartidae > Picathartes > Picathartes gymnocephalus. The sequence continues at coordinate 3,719 of WEKY01011475.1, read as the reverse complement.
ACAGAGAATAGGAAAAATGTGATGAAATAATGTACTATTTACGCCTAATATTTTCTTTTTCAATCATTGCTGTCTTAACTTTCTTCAATACTTATAATATAAATAATTTTTTCAATACATACTGTAGAGATATCTTTGTTCCATATTGAAATGGATCATGATTTCTGGCCCCTTCAGCTAGATGTTGTTTAACTAAGAAGACTTTGTGTTAATTTAATTCAATTTAAATCATTCCTGGTATCCTACTAACAAACTATATTAATAAACCATTCCAGTCTGACACATATTTTGCAAATTGCAGTCACTGTGAAAACATTATTTAATTTATCTAATTGCTATACATTTACTTTAAAAGCTAATCTGTCACAACACCACATGTATTTCTTATATTTTCTGAAAGAATATGCTGTATTTCCAGCCCCCATACACAAGACGTGGAACAGTTGCTGTCACCCATACTCTTTCTGTTCCTGGCTTTGATTCTTATACTTGAGAGGTATCTGCATGCCAATTTTTATTGCATTGCTAATCCAAATATATTCATCCTGGATGCATTCCTTACCCCGGGCTATCTTTGGTATTCCAAGAAAAGATGTGGCATGATGTGTATTCATTTTTTCAGTTCTATAACTCTATTTGTTTATTTGTAAATCAATCTATTTCAAGCTTCAAATCGAGGCTTGCAATGTCAGATTGAATCAAGAATCAAGCCATTCCCTGGCTTCTCGTTTGAAAGGAATTCCAGGTTTTTCTGAAGACCTTTGCATAAGATTTACTCTGCAAAGAAAAGGTATCTCTGTAGGTGAGAAACAGACAACTATATTAGCAAAAGCTGCCAAGTCATCTGATTTGAAAGTCAGACTTAAATGTAAATTTAATATAAAGGCGGTGACACACTTGTTATATTTAAATAAGACTCTGAGAACCTGTTTTGGGAGGTATCAAGAGCTCAGGGCACTACAGTTATCATGATCAGATGCATCCAGAGTAATGGACAGATATGCTTATTTTACAAATGAACAAATATGTGTGATTGCATAATTGCTCCAACAATAAATGTCCTGCAGGATATCTGCATGTGGAAACTTAATTATGATACATATTTTTCTGGAAAGGACCAGAAAAAACAATAAGTACGGAGTTGTGTGTTATCATGTGTGCTTTTCTAGGTTTTGAAAAATAAACTGTTACTTTCACGTCTCCATTCCCGGCCCATTTCTGTCATAACTCCTACCTTTAGAGCCCAGGTCACTGATCCAGCAAAGCTACTTATTACCTACAACAGGGCATTATATGGAGAAAACTTGTGGGTATTCACAGACTACTGATTTTAGTAGGAATGTTGTCAGTAACCAAAATTTTCCTTCGTTCCACCTGCCAATGGGAATGGACTAACAGTATCAGCTGATAGAATTGATCCCTACTGCTTTCTGTA
>WEKY01011463.1:0-20544 GCA_013390045.1 Picathartes gymnocephalus | reverse complement strand
TAAATTTTTTTTTTTATTTTTAATATTTGTCATTTCTGCAGCAGTTGCCTCATGGACACACAGAGGGTAGAAGGATAGGAGTGAAAGTCAGAAAGAACTTACAATAATTGTGATTTGTGGTTTAAGGAATTTACCAGGACCTAGGATATCCAGGAATGCTACTGAGCCATAACCTCCTCCATTATTTTGATTTTAGGGATAAACTGGCTAATTGCTGTCTGGAAGCTGCTTTTGAGATTCATTATGAGTACAAGATTTTAAAAGTTTTCATATTAGCTGTAAATTGGCGGCTTTAAAAAAAACAGTGAACACGACTTTTTTGGAAAGCTGCTCCAACTGAAGTTCAGTGGACCTAACAGTTATAAATACTTTTCTCAAGTTGCACAAAGTACACAGAATGGGCCACATGGAGAACTTTGTAATCAATCAGTGTTTCTTGCTGGACCTCAGTTTTTAGGACCTAGTAGTCACAAAGGCCTAAGAGGATTTTTAAGTTATATAACAGAGAAATTCTCAGAGATCCATACTTTAAATCAAGGACCTTCTGTAGGTACTGAATTTTACAGTTGAAGGAATATCTTCTTATAAGCTTCCTAAGATTTGTAAATTATTTTTTGTGTGCAATTTTTCCTGGCACGTCAGATGTGAGGAATGTTTCAGTGCTGTCCATCTCTTCATATATGAATGGAGAAGAAATATTGCAAGAAATATGAAGAAATATTGGAAAAAATTCTAATACTATTGAAATTGATGGGAAGTATCCCTCTGATTCAGAAGGTAAAAATTTTAATTTCTTTAGTCTATGTTGAAAAAAAAAAGGCAGTAAAAAAAATTCTTTGACATTTTCATCTTTGGAACTCCAAGCAGTATATTAATGTGCCTTTTTTGTCAAGTTTCTTACTCTCCTTTAAACTAAGTCTCCTAACGTCAAGCCGTGCCCTTTTAGAGTGTGGGATCTACCTAAAAGAACAGATAATTCATGGCTGCAGCATCGGTAAAAAAAGTAGCTGTGATTTTATTCTTAAGACAAATACCTTTACCTTCAGCTGCACATCGGTCAGCCTCTATGCTCAGGTGAACAATGATTCAATTATTTCCCAGGCTACTGTAAATAACCCAAATCACAACTGTAATTTCTAGCCATCTGCTGGCTTCTCTTTTCCTCCAATGTTGGTTTTACAGTTTTCAAAAACTGTTCTCTCACCCTTCTCCTGAAAGTGAAATCTTACTCTGCAAATGTTATTTGCAACCCCAGCTTTCCTCTCCAGAAAAGCAGGGAGGATCTAACTGCAAACAATGGCTTGTCATTGATTGTCTCTGAGCTGCCCTATGGCTGGAAGGGGAGAGTATGTTATCCTCGTAACTTGCTGGTGTTCTTGCTGGAGGCATAGAAAAATCTCCAATAAATTTAGGCAACCAGTGTGAGAACTGCTACTTTCAAACAATCAAAAATAAAACCTATGAGAAGAGGAATAGGAAGTAAAAGTAAAAAAGAAAACAAAACCAAAACAAAACCCATGCTGAAGCGCTCTTCAAGTATTTCTGAAGCTAAGGAAACTGAGGGCATATAATAGCCATGAAAATGTTTCCTCTTCCCAATAAAATGTCACGGATTAGATTTTAATAAGTGCTGATATTTACTAGGCAAAAAATTCTGACTAACATTGTAAAATTCTTACTACGTGGACGGCCTCATTCGACCATGTGTAGTTGCAAATTCACTGTGTTCGAAAAGAGAAAGCAAGTTCTGAAGCCATTTGGCATAAAAAGACAGCCTTAAAAAATATGTATGTCTTTTGCAGACAAGAGGGAAAGATGATATTTTACTTAAACTAGCAGGGTTTTGGGGTTTTTTTAACTATTACACTTAGGAGCTTCTTTGTATATGTGCAAAACAATAATAAATGTCACATAATATTTAATATTAAAACTACATACATGCTTTAAACTTTAGAATTAAGAGAGAAGTCCCTGATGGTGATTTAAAGAATTCAATAGAGGTTATTGAATCAACAGTATTGGCAGTTCTAGATACAACCTGTTTAACTCATAATTTGAATTATGATATAAAAGACTGGAAAGACCAATGAATGAGCAAACACAAGATGGCAAAAAATAAAAGTGTATATACAAGTCTTCTTTACACAACCATAGCACTATTATATACTATATACTATTATATAAAATACTCATATTGTAATTGGGAAACATAATGTATTCTGCAGAAAAATGAATGTGAATTTTTGTATTTCTTGTCTGTCCAGCATTTCACCCTAACTCCTCCACGCTCACTCAACACTATTTTCTCCAAAAAGGATAGCTACTAAGTTTCCAAGTAGGAATCTTCTACATTTCCGTGTCACTAAGTTTGACTGAGCACACTATCAAAGAGTACCTTTTAAAAAATTAGGGTACACTTGGAACTTAATAGAAAAAAAATCATTACAAAGCATTAAAAAAAAAAACCCCAACTATTCCATAGTCAATGGACTGAAGAACAGATGGGATTTTTTTGTTGTTCTGATCCAAAGTATAACTAAGCAACAGGATCAATGAAATGTAAACTTTCCAAACACTTGAATTGTTTCTTTTGACCTGCTATGTTAGATTCTAATTTTCAGTAGCTTTGAATAATGCATGAAACAAAAATTATCTAGTTTTTCTTTACACAAATTACCTATAAATGTGTTATGGAAGACATGTATTAGGTAAACTTTGAAACAGTAGGAATGTTGACAACATCTTCTGAAAACACTATTTCCATGATTATAAAGGTCTTCTATTTCACAATTTATCATATCTAAATCTTTTCATTTGCCAAATCTCGAACATCATGCATACAGATTAACAAGTAGAATGCATTAATGAGACAGATCACCATGAAAATTTTATACTTGGTAACACCTGTAAGCTCAGATTTTTAGTGATACTGAATTTAAGAGTTATTGCATGAATCATACACAATTTATTTGAGTCCTTAGTGAATAATAAAATCAAAGAAGGTAAAATGTACAAAAAGATTTTTATTAGAAGAATTACCAGTTCACAGAATCACCAGTTTGCATCACAAAATCAGTGGTTTCCCAGTGGATCATCATTTTCCCAATACATGATTGGAAAAATAGTTTTGGATCTTCTGAAATGACAGCTGGTAAGACTTAACCTTTTTATATATATATGGGTTTAAATCTTCTAAAACATTAAATATGCAACAACTGTAATATTTAAGCATTATATTTTACTGTGGATCAATAAAAAATGAAATAATTTTTAGAAACCCTAGAAATAATTTTTAGTAAAAGCAATATCAAACTTGAGAGGTAAAATATCACTGTCACTACTGGAATTTGTTTCACAATGGCAGCCCTAAGATCAAGAGAGTGGGAGTTCAGGCCTTGCTCTATTTTTAATCCTCAGAGATTTGCAGGAAATCAGAGCAAATAAATTAACCTCTCTTGCTTTGGATTACTTACCTATATGTACAGATGGAATTTTTCTGCCCTGGAGGATTTTACAGCACATGAGTCATTCATAGGAAGCTTTGAGGGGGAGAAGAAGGAAAGTTTCAGAGGGAGAAAGTACTTGGTGTAGAAGCACTTTCATAAAGGGATTATACTGTTATCCGCTTGAAAGCGGTCTTTGTTTCTAAGGTAATTTCATTTGGTATTCTACTCCTTTCAGGTGGTGATTTTCATTTTGCCTTATTGAACCTAGAATATGATTTTTGCATGCTTTCTTGATTTTTCTAACCATTAAAACAGTCTGTGCCAGTGGCTTGGCATAAAACTAGTGTTATCCTGCCATACTGTTCCTTGCATATTCCTGTGAAGCTCAGCAGATGCCTTCTGTAGTTTGCTTAAAGTGTGGCTGCAGTTACAAAAGTGTCACCATGTGGAAGAGCAGTTTGAGAACAAGTTTCCACAAACAAAGGATATAAAGTTGGTAAAATTATCTCCTTGGCTTATTCACACTTATTCCAGGCAAAACAGGCTGATAAAACTAGATATCCACAAAAAGGTGATGGTTATTTATGCTGCTGATGTGAAAGGCATGCAATAATTCAGTGGAAGAGTGAATTTTGTACCTATTTATTGCATAGATTATCTGAGACTATCAGTTCTTTTATGATGGTTAATTAATTGAAATTTTCTAAAGTTATTTCTCACTCATTTTGTTCATTTGTTTAATAACATGGACTGGAGATGCAGAAGCCAAGTCCTGAAACACATTTCAATGATCAATTAGAACATTACCAGTGAAGGTGAGATGTGACTACCAAGTAATCTTTAATGCTGCAGCAAAAGCAACATGATAAAAAACTGTGAAAGCTAACAATCAGAACAACTATTTGCCTTTTATGGGGAAAGGCTCCTACTTTGGTAAATCATGGCTAAGAAAAGTTTTGAAACTTTCTTTAGCATGGGTTAATTCAAAAGAAAAACTGCAAGATAAACACAGATGGTGGTGGTAGGAAAAAATCTTCTTTTTCTTTTTTTTTCTTTTTTTTAATGCTGCAGTTTCCCAGAAGAAAAAGAGCTATGAATGGAGAGTGGATGGCACAATTTTTCTGCTTTTGTTTACCTAGGCTTGCTCTCATTGTTCTCTGGAGACATGTTATGTAGTTAAGCAGAGTTTTGAACCTCATCTTTTTACATAAGTTGGGGCACTTGGCCCTAAAAGCACAGGTACTTGGGGTTTTTTGCTTACCCCTCTGCCTGATATGGCAGGAGTCTCCCTTTGCAAGAATTCAGTTCAGCACGTGTGAGACTTTCTGTATCACAGATTGGACAGGTAAGAGTGCAAAGAAGCAGTAAGGAGACCGTTCTCTGAACTGGCCTATGAAGGGCATATTAGTGAGCATGTCCTAGTAGAATGCAAGGTAGATTCACAAATGCATCACTGTGCCAACATATTATATGAGACAGAAATTGCCAGGACAGGCTGGGTAATTTGAGTGACTGTATTTTTATTTAAAAGGAGAAAAGTGGTGTGTGTTGGAGAAGATGTGAGCATGTCAAACTAGAAGTCAGAATTACCAGAAGTCAGTCAGGATTTTTCCTCCCCTTTTTCCCATACAAATTCCAAGGATGATGTCGTTCTTCCTCTGTACTCTTCTTGCTTTTCGGAGCATTTTCTGCATTGATTTTGGTTGCGCTAGGAATCCCTTTATCTGATGAGTTAATCATGAAGGGTGGAGATGGTGACTCCTTCAGGATGGCAGACTAAACAAATGTGAGAAGCAGTCCTTCCTCAGCTGCCCAACTTATTTGCACCTCATAGAATTACATTTAGTTCTCCATTTCATAGACTTCAAAGCATAGACCAGATTCTTAAATGAAACTTCTTGCCATCAGCACTGATGTTAATTTTTCTTGACCTGCAACAACACAGATGAAGCCTTGCTCCTTCAGCATGTGACTTGTCTACACTGGCATATAAAGGCATGAGACTTGAAGATTTTGACAGGTGTGGGGATAGATGCATTTTCAGTCTATCCCGATGATGTAATTATTCCTCAGCTATATTTTCTGCACTGGAGCCCTGAGAAAGAACGCCTCTCTTTGCCCTTGCTCCTAGCACTGCCAGCTAATTTCTGCTAAGCAGAAAATGCCCCTGAGAAGGGGCACATTTAAATTTTATGTCTGTAATGGTAATTCTACCCAAATGTCTCAAAAGCAGGGATTTAAAATAAATATATTAACCTATAGATAGCTCTAGCAAGATTTATCACAAAAGATCACCTTGATTCTAGAAAGGATGGTTTTGCCAAATCAGGATTTGTATCTGATTCTGAATAATTTCATAGTCTTTCTCTGTTTAAAATGCTTGTCACTGAAGAGCATTTTACACAACGAATGCTATTTAAATTTTGCTTATATGTATCTGTAGTCCCTGTTAACAGATGTATGGAAAGGTTCCTTATCCTCTCAGGATTCCAAGAAATATATACAATAGTGGGGAAATAAGAGCTAAAAAAAAATTGAGAGACTTGCCTTTTGAAAGTCTTTGATCTGAAAACCTAATATACATGTCCCAAGACTGAGATGTCTTATGCAGAAACCCATCCTCTTTCTCAATAATTAAGCAGACTTCTGCATGTACTTCATCCTCAAAATACACTAATCAGCAAACCGTGTGCATACATTAAATGTATACAAAAGTGTTAACCACTTTGCTTTACTACAGTTGAGTCAGACTTAGATAATAAGTACTTCAAAACTCAAAAATTCTTCTCCATTTTGCCTTTGTACAGTACTATATATCTACATCTCCACTAGTATTATTTAGGAAAATGACTGTTTCTGAGAGACTTTTATCACAAGTGCACTTTACTCCAAAAGTAAGATTTATATTCTCATTATTGAGATAGAAATGTACTTTTATTCAGCAGCCAAGTTTCTGAAAGAATGCTATTTTTCCATTGTGTAAAAAAAGAAAATTGCTGCAAATACAATCTGAACTATATGATCTGATCCTACTAAAAAAAGAAAAAATTAATTACTCCCACTAGTTCAAAGTAATCAGACTGTCTGACTGTCTGTGCACCTATGTTGCTAATCAGTGACACAGAAGAGTGAACTCATTATTTACCAGCAATGCAGAAAAACTTAGTGGAAGTCACCAATTTCCCTGAATTTGTGACAGGTAAGGCTATTGCTGATATTTTAGTTCAGAACCTTTCTCTCTGTCTTCTAATCACATTTGTGGATAAGTGGTTAAGATGAACTAAATTCAAAATAAGTCAGCAACCAGCTTAGAAGGCAGATTCTATTTGATGACAGTGCTGGCTTGTCACTGATATCCCAGACAAATCTACCATGCATTTTAGTAGCATCTATCTTATAAAGAAGATATGCTGAAACAGGAAAATACAAAACCTTGTTCCTCACAGTGAAATGACATAATAAGTGATTTTTTTGCCTGGTGTTAAGGAGTCAAAAATTCTTGTTAGGTAAGTGTCATCATAGCATGTCCTGCATTTCTGTGGGTTTTCTTGACTTTTGTACTTTGTCCTAATTGAATTGCAGCTTCTTATAGCTATTTTAAGGATCAATACTTCTTCAGAGGGGCAGGATGAATAAGAATCAATCTGAACACTTCAGCTCCTTCATCAGGAATTGCTTCAAACAGCAGCTCTTTCTCTGCAGTAATCTGTGTGATTCTGTTAGCAGCATCAGTCACTGACAACAAGACACCCGAACTGTGTTTCTTTCCCTGTTCATTGGGATTTTTCATTGTTACAGAGAGCAGTATTCTTTCTTATAAGGTTAGAAAAGATCCATAACAGCTTTTATACCACTATATTTTGAACTCTAAACTTCATTAACACACTCTTCAGCTCGTTCACTTTCTGACTCCTTGCTGCTTATGAATTATTCAGGGTAGATTTCACTTGAGGTAAATAGTTTGATTTGAAGTTTTTTTGTATCTGGATTTAGATGCAACGAGAAGAGTTAAATGATCAGAATTTTAAGTGAGGAGAAGTGCAGAGGCTCAGCTATTAAGATGGAAGACATTTGCTGATAGTGCTCTGGGGCTGCCATTGAGATCTCAGCACGGTGCTATTTGTCATTCTGAAGTAGGTAGGCATTATGATGCCTGGAGTATAAATCAGCCTTTACATGGTGTTGAGTCCTGAAGCACTTTGAACACTCTAATCCACTTCTGAGTTAACAGAACATTTTTGGTTTTACAAGCTTTAAAGTTTCCCTTTTTAGTTAACCCTGTCATCTTGTTATTAATCATCATTATTTTCTACATTTTGTACCTCCTCAAATACAATTCTTAATGTTTTGCTCCAAAGTTGTGGTGATGTCACTGAGATGAGCTTTAGTTTTAATCACCTAGTAGAGATGAAGTTCCAGCAAAATTAAGGCTATTAGTTCTGCTCACATAAAGAGGAATACTTCCTTGTCCTTCTAGCAGGTCAGCATTATTTGGATTCTGCACCAAAGTATGATGTCTGTACCTTGTCTCCTTCACCCACTTCTGTGTAGTATCATATTAGTGTTACCTCATGGACAGAGCTGAAATGAAAGAGTGGTTGTTTCCCTGTGGCTGTTCTCACTGTATGTCTGCAGTCCAGTAGTCAATATTAGCTCGGCACAGCAAAGCAAAATCTTTTAAATGCTGATTATCTTCTTTCATCTGGGAAGCTAGTGTACATACAAAGTCAGTTCAGAAACTATATGTACTGTAGGTTGTCAGTCCACTGAATCTCAGTTTCTGTTCTTCCAGTGGCTGAGTAAACATTTTAACCATCAGTGACAATTTTGCTGATGGAATATTGCTATATATAGTATTATATAGACTTCGGTCCCAGAGCACCATTGTGCAGTCAATTGAATTTACAGTGCTTTTACAGGTGAAGTTGTTAGCATTAATGAAGTCCATTAAAATCACGTTCTTGTCCTGCCAGGCAGCACAGTCTGCAGGCTCTGGCTGATGTGTCGCTTGCCGTGACAAGTCAGTGTTACTGAACAGGCGCTTACTCCCCGTGAACCCGCAGCAACCCCAGCTCAGATACGCGTGCTGGTGCTGGGCTGGCCACCAAACTCCCCTCTGCTGCCGTGGGGCCATGTAAGACAGCTGGGCTGAAGGGAAAAGATTCTCTCAGGTTAAGGTGTTACCACCAACTTTAGAGAAATTTTGATTCTTTACTCTGTAGAACAGAGAATCCTTAAAAGGCGGGACATAATTGAGGACAGTGTTATCAGATTCATTTATTTGTCTGCTTACTTAACTCTGTTTCCTAACTTTCATATGGTGGAGCATAAATATTCCAGGACTAATTAATCTAAATTAGCATAGCCCAAAAGTTAAGTCCCTGTGATCTCTGCTAAAAAGCTTGTTTTCTTGTACAGCCACCCAAAGTTGTTATTTTCATTAAAATGCTCATGCTCGGTAAGGAAGTATAATAGATCAGTGGCAGAGTGATTGCTTGTGCTAGCAGTAGCACATTGAAGTTATATGACCTCTCATTAATCTGTACTTTGATAAGGTCCTGGAGTGGTAGGATTAATGACATTCTACTGTAAATTATTCAAATCCCTGCCTGTGAACAGACTATCTCTTTGGAGAAACACACAAGTGATACTGAATCTTTTACTGCCTTGGAGAATAACTACAGTGTCCAGAGACAGAAATTTGCTCATCTGTATTGTGAATCATGTGAATTGCTTGAAACCAGGCAGCTTTGCTTTTCTCTTATTATTTTTTCTGCATGTGATTTTACTTGTATTCTACTTATGCAAAGGCTGCTTTTCCAATTCCCCCATCCTTTTCATTTTATCTTTTGAGCCCTACACAGCACGCTGAGAGCTATGTACCTAGGCTAGCTTGGTGACATTAATTTCATTTGGTCCACAAGATTTTCCTGGCCGCTTATATTTCCCTTGTGCCACATCAGCCTCATCAAACCCTGTTTTTCCTCTTGGCTCCCTTCTGTCAGGCTGCATTCTTCTGAGTGTTGTCTCTTCAGCCATATCTCATCCCATGCAGAGCTTTCAATTCTTGTTACCAGTATTACCTCCCCTGTGAGGATTATTAACCCTGCTCCTAGTGCAGCAAAACTATGTGGATTTCATGGCCAGGACAACCTTTCTCTATGGAAAAGAAAAATGAGCATGCCACTCTCACATTTTAGCATCTATTCCAGAAATTCATGGACCTGAATGTCAGAGGAACTATTAATGTTTCTGGTACAGCCCTATATAACAGCTCACAGAATAACTTCCTCAGTCATCCCTCTGAGTAAGCTCTGATTAAAAGGTACCCTAGATCAATTTATGGGAAACAATACATCTAGCAAAGGAGAGTTTTTCATATCCTTTAACCATCATTGGTTAAATGTTTATCAAGTGTTCAGCTGGGAGTCCAATCCCTACTCATGACTTTCACAGCTGTTTCTTAGACGTAAGAAAAATACTATTTTCTAGTTTCACACAGAACTTTTCTATGTACTACTGTATGCCATACTTACATCACTTGGATTATTGTCAGGTCAAAAGCAAGTCCTTATGCACGGCAAGCCAATGCTACTCTATTTAATTTTTTGCATTTTTAAGTGTAAAAACTAGGTGCAATAAAGACTGTTGTCTCAGTGTTGTGCACAGAGTCATCCTGCCTGAAAATTTCCTTTTTCTATATTGAGGAATAGCTGCAGTATCTTTCTGTTGACAGCGTTCAAAAGAGAAAAGCTCAAATAAATTCAATTGGAAAAATCATCAGAAAGTGAACTTCCTGCAGTGGAGTGCAAGGTTGACCAACATCAGTTGATAGACCTCCCAGGTTAAGGAGTAGTTTTTTCCTCAGCACAACACCATGCCCAAATTCTATGGATAATTTCTACCAATAGAAACCATCCTTTAATTTGGCTGTGGATGATCTTAAGGATGCTGTGCTGTTCTGGTTGTATCACTGTACAGGAAGGGATGGCTCCCCAGAGATTTTACCTCACCTATCATCACTGGGCTGCTCTGCACCATCCCTTAGTACACATTATGGACTAATCCTGTGATGAGTTGCATTTTAATATATGGCATGTGTGCTGCCTATGCTGCTTCTCAGCAGTTTGCAGAGACTGCTATACTTTTTTCCAGTCCATAGCAGAATGACTCTAATGAAGAGGTTCACAAACCTTATCTCTATCGTTCTTCCTACAACTTTTAGACAGCTACCAGTTAAAAGAGGTTACTTTCTATTCTTGATGGTGTATTGTTATTGGAAATAGGCATCAAAAATTTTAATTTTGTTGTCACATAACTATCTTTAGAATTAAACACTTATGTATGTAAAAGTTGCTGGTAGACTTTATATACCAATGCCTTTGGAGTCCTCAGTGTTCTATAGTCTATGAGAGTATTGCTGTTTACTGAGCTCATACTTCTCAAATTATATTAGCCTGTGTTAACAACACCAAAACAGATTTCAGGAACTTTGCTTAAAATCTTTTACGGCAGTTTGTCTTTGAAACTGCTACAAAATTGTAATGGCTTTTCATCTTGATTTGCTGGCAAGAAACAAGTTGACTGCCCTTTCTTTGAAAAACTTAAAGGCTGAACAGAAAATTATTTTGCTGACACACTAAATGCTTTTTGCAACTGAGCTGATTTTCTTCAGTAATAAAAGTTGATTGGTATAATGAAAAAGTGTTTTATGTAAACATCACACTACTGCACCAGTGCAGCCCTCCAGCCTTCTCTGAGACTCTCAGGCCACACTCATTTGAATCAACAGGCTTATCCATATGGTACAAGCTCGGAACAGAACATGTCAGCCTCAAATTATTTCTTTGATTATATGTCCAGATTAGGGAACAGCATGTTAACATGCTCTCTGAAATGCATGTACGTATATATATTTGCATAAAGAAATGGATATATTAACACATAAATAGACATTTAAATATTATTTGTACCTTCTAATTTATGTTCAGCAGTCTCGTTTCTATTTGACTGGAAGCCTGTAGCTGCTTTCTCAGTAAGTGGTAGTTAGTGAATTGCAGTTTCTGAACAAGTTTTCTGAGAAGCGAAAATGTCACTGTTACACTTCCCAGAGTAAGGCAGAAGAGGAGTTTGCCATTGCATATACTATTGGTGTTTCCTTACTGAAATTCAAGAAATCACTGATGCTTTATATTGCTAGCTCTGTACCATCTAATATAAACATAAACTAAAGATAGATGCCTTGATAACTGCCTGTTCACTAATGACTTCTACTGAAGCAGTTTAATATCACCATTCATTTATTTAGACACTCCTCTTTTTTTTTTCTACAGCCTTCTTTATCTTCTGTTACTGAAGCATTTAAATCTAAGAACTTGTACTCCAATATGCTGTAATTGAGTTTAAATGTTAATTTTCACAATTTCCTGAAGTATATGGTTTAAAGGATTTCATATCTTAGAAATAATGATATTTTTTTCACTGGAAGAATAGAAAATTCTCATTGTGTTTCTGTTTCAAGTAACCCTCTTCGTTTACATGCCAACATCCCCCCCCTTTTCTTTTTCTGCCTGATGAAATTCCTCAGAAATCCCCACATAAATCTACAGTGGGTCCCCCTTGCTTGATGCTGTAGAACAGGGGTACTTGATACTGGTCTCAGTTCACTTTTTTCTTGAAATTTACCTTAGATTATTTGATTCTTCTTTTTTATTTTCCTAGTTTATTGTCAAAATAATTTATTCTGTGTTTGACACCTTAGAAACACCAAAATGGAAGAATTTCCAGAAAACCCAAGCCTAGTTCCTTACTGCTTTTATAACTCTTTTTGCCAATTAATAAAACTGCTAAAATCAGTGTCTATTGCTCAAGGAGTTTTGATTTGTTCAGGATTCCAGATTAAGTTTCCCTTGTCCATGTATACTGTCTTTTGGAGTTGTTCCTGTTTACAGTTAGTTTCTGCTTCACAGAAGAAGAGAAAAATATCAGCAGGAGCTTAAGAGGGCTTCTTAGTCCAATGAATTTGTCACAAACCCCATAGATTTCTCTCAGAGGGCTCTGCCTTTCATAAACTTAATTACACTCTCCACCTGTTGTGAGGGGCCAGACGTGCCACTGCTGTTATTTCACCCTTTCTAGGGAACAGTGCACTTCCTAGAGTTTCTGTAGCTGCACAGTGAATTTGTTGTTCATGCTGGTCACACACAGTAGAAGGCTCCTTTAAACAGGGCTGGCAGAAGTCCATGCTGTCCCTCACTGTGGGAGCAATTAACTCTATTATATAGATAACCAAGCTCATAGAAATGAGGTATGGGTACCATTACATGCCCCTGCAACATTTGTTTAATTGCTAAAGCACTTGTTTATGCACTGCTTTGTTGGAAGAAAATGTATTCAACTATAAAACAATGATCTGTCAGGTATAAAGCCTGCAACCTTGAGGGGATCATTATGGGGCTCAGATCAGAAGAAGTTAAGAAATTTTGTCATATATCAAATGTCTGCGACCTAAGCTTCATCTTGCTGTTAGCTATAAGGCAGTTTCATGGACTGTCAGCATGAAGAGAATATTTACATATTTTTATCAGCAAGTAATTGGTTTTTTATCATTTGTGTTTACTGTCTTCTTGTATTACACTATATCATGTTGTTCATAAGAAACTGCAGTACTGTCATGTTAAGTGGCATTGCTATGTTACCTCAAAGCATCTGATTTACTTCCTTACTGCTGTTTGGTAGAACAATGAAATTAATGAATTATGTTCAAGCCAGTGGCAGCTTTGATGTTTTTTAACTGGCAGATATATCAACACAATTTTATGGTAGACGCGAGTATGCAAATATGTGTAATGCAATGGAGGTTTAACAGATCAATGTTGTACAAAAAAAGGCATAACATATGTCGTTCATTATTAAGCTAAAACTAACCAAGAAGAATAAGTGCCATACACAAGTAAAGATGAAAAATGTTCAATACCTTGTAGCTTTCTCCTTTATATTTCTTTGTGAGCTAGCCTTGCTTACCACATGCCTGTTGCTGCAGTCTTGGATATAGGCAGTGAAATCACCACTGAAGGCCAGTGCTCAGGTTTATATGAAAATTCAAACACCTGTGGCATGTTGTGACCCTTGCATTTCACAACTGCTTCTGGAGACAAGTGGGAGAACATGGCAAGGTCCTTTCAAGGTAATTCTTCATCATTTTGCAGAAAGAATTTTAACAGCATTTATGAAGTTTTAACCCAGGATTGAAAATTCTGCACCCTAGATAAGAGCTGTCTCTATCTCAAACCTTGTTAATATAAATATTCATTCCCGGAAAAGTGTACCAAACTTGCATCTTAAATTTTGTGTGTAATAACCTACATTTGTATTGATAGTGAGATACACTTCTTTCCCTTACATTTATGGAATTAAGCCCATAATTTTAACTGGTTCAAGGCAAACAATAAATTTGCCACATTATGATTTTTGATAAACCTTTGTGAACCCTAAGCTGCTGTAGTCAAGCAATCGGGCCCCTATTATGTGGCAGTTGAATCTGCTTTAGTATAAGCTGCTGTTTAAGAGTGAAAGTTATTTATTAGTAATATCTTTTCCTTTGTTATCCTGTATTTAGAAGCCAAAATTTTAAAAGTGGAAGAAATATATTTTCTGTCCCTTGATTGCTAGACCAATCAACACTCTGTAAGTAAGTTCAAGATTCTGGAAATTAAAACAAGACCTTAAATCTAAACAAATTTTCTAAATTATTATCTTTAATTTAAGACTATTTTATTATGTGATTTTTTAAAATACTGATTGTTCTTGGGAAATTTTAAACAGAAGTTACTTCTACTGGAAATCTAAACTTTCCCACACCAAAGGTATTAATTTATTTCAGTCTTATTGAAGCATTATATCTGAATTCTGTTAGTGCTTGAGTTTTAGGTATAAAATAGCATTTTTAGTCTATCTAAAGACAGATATTTATGGTAATGGACTTTGGAATGAAAGAAGGTACTATAGTCACTTATTGAGGAGGGCTAAATATGAGAATAAATTTTTTAACTTATGGTATGTTTTGCTTTAGAATCTGTTGTTTTAAAATATAATCTGAAGACTCTAAACCACTTGCTGAAACTCCAGCATACTTCTGAAACATCCAAATAATTTTCCATGTGGGTCTGTCACTCAGGTATTGATCCTGGCTGCCTCTGACACTTTGAAATCTAATGAGGTGACAGTCCAAGGTCTTGTAGCTGCAGGCTATTTCTTCCAATATGTCATAATTTTCCTGCTTGTTTTTAAAGCTACCTATATCTATTTCTCATTTTAGGTCAGATAACCTTGGACCGTCAAAGTGTAAGCTGTTGAAATGAATAGTCCTTTGACTGGTACAGTGACTTTCTTAGAACTTTCAGTGTTTATGATATTCCACTTTGCTCAGTGTGACTTTCTTTGACTGTATATTTCAGTTGTGCAGATATGAATTTTAAAAATTAATTACAATTTTCTTCACTCCAAAATATAAAAGTCCATGTATTCAACCTCGTTCTAATTTTTTTACCATCTGTTTTCTTTTCCACTTACATTATGTTTCTATAGAGAACTCTCCACAATAACAATAGTCAGTATAGGTACAAACTATAAATTTGGTGCTAATAAATGATCCCAGATATTCCTTACAGCTGGGTATCTCAGAGCAACTCATTCAAACATCTGATGGAGGTAAAATGATAACTGGGGAATACTGTCACATGTACCTGAGGCTCTTCTGGCTCTGTAAGGTTCTAGTGATGTTTTTATAGGCACCACACATACATCGTACTGAATTTATTAGCAGAAATCTCTTTCTGGTCCCTGGAAGCCACCTGGACTTCATGACTTCTGAGAGCTCTCTGACAAGGGAATTGGAGATGCTGTCTGCTATAAAAGCTGACTGAATTGCTGCACCTACAGGGCAAACGTCTAGGCCTGAGGGCAGGGTTTTTCAGCAGAACCAGTGCTTCTCCATGAGGTCATACCTGATCTGTATTATACGGTCTTCCTTATACAGAAATAGATGTTTTTGGTTCTCTGTGAGAAATTTTCCCTGTGTCACAACACAAGCTTCCAGCACAGGCTGCTCTGGACACAAAACTTCTTCCCCCAGACTGCTCATCAGTTTCAATGGAATAAATCTTTAGGCTGATCTAGAGAAGCTGGGATGTAGTTTTTTAGTGGGACAGTACAATTAAATGAGAAAATACACCCGAATAATAGATTTGGTGTATTTTTTTATTATAGGGGTATTTTGAGTTAGGAAATGTCATATGCTATACCTTCATGGCTTGTTCTGAAGTAATTGATCAAGTATGACATGAGTGTTGCTCCATAAATCCTGTGTGCTTTGGGAGCCACAAAGGACAGATGAAATTAGATACCTTTCTTAGACATTTGTACAAGATATTGCTGGTTGATGACATTTTAACCAATGCCATACTAGTGGCCATTTTTTTGGATGAACCCTCCCAAGCTGTTCTACCATGATGAATCAAGTCATAACCTGAAACACATAACCATTAGGAAAACAGAACTTAATTACTCACCTATTAGTCACAGATTTTTAGGTGGAGTGAGCATCTAGGAGGCTGCAGACAGTAAAGAATTGCTCATACTGCTCTTTGGATGTCAGCAGCACAAATGTCATGGCGTGGTGCCAGACTGCGCAGGCCAGCACGAGGGCAGAGCAGTTTTTCCAGGGAGGGCATCCTCAGCCTTGCTGCCTGCCAGAATCAGTGTCTGCAGTGACAAAGCAGTGCTTCAGGTGTAGGGAAGTGAGCCCAGGGCATGGCCCTATTTCTATACAGCCCAAAATGCAATACTTGTTTAAGTATCCTTGTGTAAGGGCAGCATCCATGCTTTGATATGTTTACCTGTCAAACTGGGTCAGGAAGTAAACCGTGATTGATATTTTGTTGTGTATGGATTGATAGCTTCTATTGATTTCTCTAGTTGTCCTTGTGACAACTCATGTTTGCACATTTTTAGATCATGGGATTCTATTCAATTAGAAATGATTGCTTTTTCTGATTTTTTNTTTTTTTTTTTTTTTTTTTTTTTTTTTTTTGACTAGACTTCAGTATCTTAACAACCAAGATATTTTTTGTGTGAATGTGTATTTCAAAAACAGATATTTTAGGAAGCTTGTACCTCTGTAATCAGTTCTCAAAATATTTGCTTAGAACTATAATGCAGTGCAAAACCAATAATCATTATGACTATCTTAAAATAAAACATAGGCTGAAGAACAAGCAGCTACGTCTGCTGTTCTGCTTGTTGGCTCAAAAGTCTTGAATATATTTCATATCTTACAAGGTGGTCAATGCAACCATTTCTTCCTCCAAATGAATATACACTGGTGAACACTTGAATTAGGGATTTACTTTCCAAGTGTGCTAATAAAGCAATTTTAAATGCCTGTAGTTATTGGTGCATTTTTACTTCTTTACACTAATTAAAAAAATCCCACCTCTTCCATGAAAAATGCTGAGAAACACACAAGTGTCCTTATGGACCACTCTTAGGGCTTTTACTTGACCTTACTGAACTCACACTCATTAATGAGGGAAAAGAAACCTTGAAAATGTTAAACTAGTCCAGCATAATAAGGTTGTGTATAAACTATAGAAGACTGAAACCTGCAAATAGTGAGAAGTTAAAATCACTGGCAGAGCAACTTTTGGCCGTGGCAAATTTTCAAATAAAAACTCTACTCTTTTTTTATTGTTATAATCTGTACTATCAGGAAATGGAAAGATACAGATTCTCATAACTTAAAAGCAAGTTTATATATTGTCACAGCACCTTAATGGAAAAGACAATTAGCAAACTATTCAGCTAGAATAAAGAAAATAAATTATCCCATTGCAATGACTAATTTCCTGACAATTTAATGCTTTGTATTTAAAAAGAAACATCTTTCTCTTCATCAAGCATAATTGAGAAAATCTATTACTAGAAAATATTTCTAGGAAACTACTTCCTAATGCATGGATCCAAGTCTTTTTGGACAAAAAACAAAAAAAGAAGAAAAACTAAAAAAATATTGAACTGTCAGATATCTGAATGTGATGAGAGAGGATAAATCTCAGCAGAAATCTGTCTTGCATGCTTTCTGCGTAATGTCTGGATCATAGACGTAAGTAATTAATTATTTTTATCAGGCCTTTCACACTTCTATCTTCTGCTCTTAAACTAAAAAAGAATGTACTGTGGAATAATAGTCTGATCTTAAAATATTTTCATATAGTTTTGTAGTCTTATCCATGCAACAAGTTTAATCATATAAGTATATATGTTCTATATTTATTCATCTAAAGGAATACAAAAAACTTGACTACTGTTAGCATTGCTATGAAGTACAGAGTAGAGAGAAACCAGTGCAATAAAATGGTATTAACAAATGACATCATTTCCACAAAGAGAATATTACTATGGCCTTAGGGATTTTTGTTTGTTTCCCATTTCTAGGATTAGCCAGTTAAAGCAGGAGGACAGAAATTAATATCAAATCCAGTTCTTACCTTTTTATCTTCATTTTATTGATCCCAAATAAGCTCAGCATACTTGGAGGATGAATTCCATTAAGCAGAAATAATCAAGGGATTTAGAAAGGCATTCTTGCACAAATCTCACATTTTCAGTAATAATTCATAGTCAGCATGGAGGTTACTGAAACAGTCATAAGAAATAGGAATATTGCACAAGAGGAGGAACAAGAGAGGTCCTTGGTCTTAAACTGTCATGACATGGTATTTATTAGAGGAAGTATTTCCCTTTATCTAAGACAGTGTAAGAATCATTATTTTTTGAGTATTTTCTCTCTTCAGAGGAGGGAAGACAGATGAGGAAGAAAATATATAGGGAAAAGATATAAAGGAGAAAAAAACTCATACAGGGAAGAAAAAATCCTCCTATTTCACTGATACTAGGGTCTTGGACAAAATTACCTCCAAAGGTCCCTTCCACACTCAACCATTCTTGGACTTTCTGTTTGGAAGTGAGGGGCAGAAAATGAGATCCATAATTTTCATTTATATTATAACGTCTTTTAAACAGAATTTTTCTTTACAAAATAGGGGTTTGATCAGTATTTCAGATTAAAGTCATGGAACATATTTGGACACACTAAAAGTATGTCCAAATAGCGTATTTTCTGAAATGAATCAATTCAATGGAAATATGAGTAGCCTAATATAATGAAGGACTTTAATTTTTCCAGAAACCTCTGCTATTAGCTAGTCTTGGCTACTGGAACAGAAAAGCCTGCAGTATAAATCAGTAAAGCAATTTTATTAGGACCTTGCAATACAGGAGCTGATGTGCTTCAGATTAGGTTACTTTATGCATGCATCTAATGTCTTCCCTGTCTCCTGACTGTGGTACGTTATAGCACAGAGATGCTTATTTGAAGGTTTTAAAAACAACAATAGAGTAAACCAAATACATTGGAAGGGGGTAGAACTCATAAAGGTATATCCTGCCTAAATTACCAGCTTTTGTCGTGTATGACAAAGGAGCAAGAAGATATGGAATAAATCAAGATATTCTTGTGGGGATGAGAAGTGTATCTACACGGGTTTTATTTTTCCTCTGAGTCAGAGGACAGTGCAAGCTGGTTATTGAGGGGACTTTATACCCATGTCTATAATGTTTAATAAACAGTATTATATGGAGAGGAAGCTAGCAGCTGTCCTTTTTCCCCTTCTATCCATAAATCTGTCACATCACTGAATCTGACAAAGTGAAACTCTCTAGCTTTCAGTTTGTGCATAACACTGTTGCCAAATTTCATAAAGATATTTTATGGCTTGTTGAAGTGCTAAGATGCTAGGCTTCATGAAAAATGAAGTCTCTAAATGGATCGGAGCTATATCACTTAAGGAGTTTTAAAAATATCACCGAGAGTCACAGTTATTAGTGACAACACTGTGGAGAAATCTCACCCTAGTTATAACATAGTTCTGTTATAAAACATCCAAGCACACAGCATCACTAAAGATGAACAATTTTCACCCAGACACCAAATTACAGTATCTAGATCCAGACCAGTCAAGCCATTTAAACTGACTTTGTATGACAAAAAATGTAGCAACAAAGACTTTTTCACTGCCTTGGTCTGTGTGAAATGCAGGGTATGAGATATGGTTATCCATCAGCACAAATTCACCAAAGTAGGAGCTGCTATAGTCCTATGCTTTCTACTGGTCTCAGACTTTTCCAGCTTTTCCTTTACAGATAGCAGCTTCACAACACCAAGCAAGGAGCTGTTTCAGAAAGATGTGATCAAAAGATCAAATCCCCAAAGGGTGAAATCTTAAATTATCTTCTGAAATTTCCTAGTATGCAGTCACTTGAGTATCAGAACTTTCACAAGGGAAGGGGTAAGAAAGCACATTTGGGCAGACCGTACTGTGATTCTCCCAGTAGAACTTACCTTAAGCACTGGAAAACATCTCTAATAATATCTTTGTTGCTATTTCATGGTCTCATAATCCCATGTCCCATCAGTCCAAGATATCCAGCACTGATTTCCACCCCTCTGTTCCCCGGATAAATGTTTCCAGTATATAACCACTGCCAGAATTTCAACTTTGTAGGAAGTTCATCTAGGGTTCCCCTCTTCAGGACCATACACACAACAAAGCAATAATTCATGTGGGTTTGGTGGGTTTTGGTTGTTTTTGTTTGTTTTTTGTTCGGTTTTTTTTTTTTGTGTGTGTGTGTTTTTTTGGTTTTTTGGGTTTTTTTTCACTCAAAGCATTTTTTGCTTCTAGTCCAGTGTGCACAAGAGTCTAATTCTTCCCTTGCTTTCCTGTAGGGAGAGTTCTACTCTAGGATATGGAATCAGTCAATCCCAAATTTATCAACCAGCTAAAACATTTTTTTTCCATCCTTGCCTCCATCTCTCATGTCAATATTTGCAGGCAACTTTATTCTAGATTTTTCAGTAATCTGTTAAATACTAATGTGGAGATGAGCAAAGCTCCTTTATGAGGTCGTATGTTGCTGTTTTGCCTGGTATTCAGGCTGTGAGTTTGCAGCTGCCCCTGAGCTTGTCCAACATATGGAAAGC
>WEKY01011310.1:24343-103216 GCA_013390045.1 Picathartes gymnocephalus | reverse complement strand
TTTTTTTTCCTTTTGCAAAACACTTTCAGAGCAACTACTATATAATTTTCATTCTAACAAGTAAAGAGGTTTCAAGGTGGAAGGTTGTACTAGGGACAGTGTGAAAGATGCAGACCAAATAGGAATAAATATCTCTAAAACTTGCTGACTGTTTCTTCTGCAGGAAAGAGGGATTGCAGGCTGATGGCAGCTGACAGGAGCCAGAGCTCAGGGATGTGCTATGTGACTGTCCCAGGAGCCAAAATATTCTCTGACGTCTCTAGCAAAAATTTACTGTCATCATTACAGCCTCCTGCATAGCACAGATCATGGAACTTCAAATAAATGATCCCAGGATAAGAGACAGCGTCTTTTAAAAACAGACCTACTCTTGATTTTAGGAGAGTGAATGAGAATGCTTTATATCCTTTGATAGCCTGTTCCAGTGGTTAATTATTCTCACTGTCAAAAATGTATGTCTTTGTTCCTTATTTGGATTTATGCTAGTTTCAAACAGGTGTTTTCTTTTGATTGTGCAATTAAAACACTGTAAAGAAATCTACAAGGCACTTCAGACAAACAGAAATTCTTAAAACTTCTTTATTGTAAAACTTCACAATTCTATAATTATGATAAAACTGTTTTACAGTCTCCCTTTAGCTGGCTTGTAATGATTTTTCAAAAAAATTGGCACTTTAAAACTATAATTAGGATGTAAAGTTGTAAGACATTTTTATTTGTATTAAAAAATATTGATTTTATTTTTAATTGGAAAAAATACTTTAAGGTAGTATTTTATTACCAGCTTAACTGCTATGAGGCTACCTTTTTTTTCCAATCCAAATGGGACTGCACTGTCTGAGATAAACCATTCTGAACCAACCCCAAATATAAAGTTAGTTTCAGAGTCTCACTTCTCAAAGGATAAAAATGAAAATTTAAGTTATAGCGATTAAGACCCAGGTACTGTTGCTACACTGAATACAGCATCAGAGTACGTGCCTGATCCACCTTTCCATGGCCCATGATGCCCTTTCCCCACATCCGTGATCTTACCGCACTTCTTTGGCCATGTGGGGTGTGCTCTGGGAGTTCTTGGCAGGGCAGCTGCTGCCTGCTGGCGCACACCACACACAGCCCCTGGCACCAGCTCCAGGAAAGGCAGCAGCAGAAAAGGTCGCTGCTGAAGGGCCAGAAGCAGGCATGTCGATCAGCCAGTGGTGGCTGTGATGGTGGAGGTGGTTCAGGCTAGAGCCTGCACACAGCTGGAATAGCACAGGCCCATGTGATGGGAAACACATCTGGTGGCAGTGGCACACTATGGCCTCAGCCTCTGCCTTCCACAGGTGCAGCTGGGGAGATGAGGAATTTTGGTGTGCTGTGTGATGTCTTTATTATTATTACTTCTCTTACCAAAGCCCAGCCTTATGTCCTCAAGTGTATATCCTACCATATCTCACTGTGTATTTCCTTTGTTTTTCACATGCATTATTAGCAATGACAGCTTGAAGCATCTAAGACAACAGCAGAACTATGAATGTAGCAGAATCTGCCTCTCAGGGTTAAAAAGAGTCTGGACATACAGGACATGTGGTTTGGACTAAATGTACTGCTCACCTCTTTCCTCACTGTTGCACAAGAGGTAGCAGAGAAAAAACCAGCAGAATAGGAAGCCAAAATCTACTTGGTTAGAAGTATTTCTTTAGTTTCTTAAACTTCGATGGCAGCTTAGATCGGCTACAGCACAAGGTCTTCCAGCAAGCTGCCAAGATGTGAATTTAAGATGCCCAGTGGGAAGAAGTGATAGGGCAGCTCACAAGTGAAATGTCAGGAAAGAGGCATAACATTTGGCACACTTGTGAATGTGCCTTGTGATTTGGGGTGCTCAACTGAAACAGAATACGGGCCAGATATCTTTGATGGACACAGGAGCTGCTTTTAGAAATAGTAGCTGCAATGTCTCATATGTGCTGAAGTCATGTCATAGTAAACAGGGCATTGTGGGTCATGACGTAGCACAGAATTTGCACCTGCAGTGTCTGCACAGGAGGATCCACAGATGTGCTATTCTCACACCTGTGTATATCAGTCGCTTTTCCAAGATTTAAGACGTTGACTTGTATAAAATTAGAAACAAATAAGTTCATGTAGTGAATAGTAATTGCAAAATTCTTGAATTATTACAGTTTGCATCGATATGACAGCATAAATTGAAGTTTACATCACTGTTTTAAAAGCAGTTTG
The DNA here is from genome assembly GCA_013390045.1 of Picathartes gymnocephalus. Classification (NCBI taxonomy): domain Eukaryota; kingdom Metazoa; phylum Chordata; class Aves; order Passeriformes; family Picathartidae; genus Picathartes; species Picathartes gymnocephalus. The sequence goes on along the minus strand of WEKY01011310.1, from coordinate 100,993 downwards.
ATATTAGAGATCACATTTGCTGCTAAGTCCAAAGTTAGTCAAGTTAAATGAGAATGAGATTTACAGATAATTTTATTAATGTAAAGTTTTAATTTATTGTTATTTTTATTTCACAAGTTATTGTCACATCCTGCTGTGCTCAGAAAAATTATTTTATAAAAGCATTATCTTGTTATTGTGAGAGGTTTTAGTGAGTCACACTACAGCGAGAAAAACAATGCTATATTTGTCAGTCCAGCAGCACTGATGTAGCTATAGAATAGAGCTGTGTCCCAGGCACTGCATGAATCTTTAACAAGGCTATCAGTACTCCACTTAGATGCTATAGTTATGGTCACATTAGGAATAGCAGCTAAACCAGCTAAATGTGGCCTCCAAATCATTATTGCTAATGCTTATGTACTAGATTTGGCAGAAATAACACAAATTGAATTTTAAATGTCCAATACGGCCAGGCTGAGTTGTCAGTGAAAAAAAATTTGCTTTTGACCTTGCAAAGTGAGCACATAATTTTCTTTTTTGAATTTATTCAAATTCTGAATTTAAAACAGCATATGTGCACCTAAAGCTGCCAACAATATAGTAAGATAAGAATGTAAGAGGAAACTAAGGATTGATGGTATGGTAAATGATGAAGGTTTCTGAGGTCTCATATATTCCTTTCACAATCTCACAGCCATTACCTCCAGTTCTTTTTAGTTCACCACACCAGAGAAGAGAGTTAGACAAAGTAAGTGAATTCTCCATCATTCTCTTCTTTACGTTATAGTGAGAATCAATAAATGCCCATTCAAAGGGACTGAGTTTAAGCCACTCATTAATCCTGCCTCACAGAGATTCTAAAATATTGTTTTCTTTTCTTTGTCATCACCTTTAAGCATGCAAAATGCAGTTTATGGAAAGCGGGAATTATACAGAAAAAAGGTTGATGGAAGATTAGGTGAGTGTTTATATGCAGAAAATTCACAGTTCATCGAGGAAGTCCTCATATAATCTGTGGTTGGGCCACTTGTAGCACTTGTAGCTTGGAAACTTTTTTGCTCAGGAATGTAATTTCTCTCTGCTCATTTTTTTCCCCAAGAATTTGTGTCGCTTCACAGACAAAAAAAAATGCATACTTGAATATATACAGCATTTCACAACATTTTTGAAATAATATACCTTGAATATAGAACAAGGAATGCTCAATCCATCAGTCCAAATTCAATAAACCCATTCAGAGCAGCTCAGAATGACTTTGTTGATGACTTTGTTCCATCAATAGCTGCCTTTTCAGTAAAGAAGGAAATAAACACTAAGATCCTCTAAACATCAAAGCATTGAGCAACTGTAGCAACTTTCATCACTTGTAACCTTGTGAAACATGTTGCAAGTCATTTATGTTTTCCCACCCAGGCTTTCCGCAGTGGGACTCCCAGAAGTAGGTGTTCCAGCTATTTGAACAGTACTGTACAGACTGGTTATCAAGAAGGTCTGCTTCTGTTTGATTTGGTGTTTATTTTGGCAAAAAAAACCCTAGAGTTAATGTTTGATACTCTAAAACAACTTTAAATCTTGCTTGGGAGTGGACTACTCAAGGTATGTACAAACATATACAGATCTGTGCTGGAATACAGCTCTGGCTTGGAACAGGGTAATTGAATGTGCCTGAGCTAACAACCTGCCTTGGAATATGAATTGATTTTACAAATTTGATTTGGTTTGCACCCATCTACTCAGATGTAAAATCAATTGTCACTCATGTCAGGGTCTACCTGGAATACCAGGAAAATAAATAATTTGCTAACTGAACTCAACAGATTACCTAGAAAGATACTCCATTATGAAAAGAGCAGGGAAACACGAAGCTGGGACTGTGGGGAAAAGGCAAGCTGCCTTTACAGCAGCTATTCACTGTAAAATCGGATGTCAGCATGCACCCCTACAATCTCATATAAAGTGAAAGGTTTAGTGCAATGTAACATTATAAATTAAGCATTTAAAAATAAATGCATGAAAGACCTTAATGAAAAAGTATTTTAATTCCTTGAAATTGGTATTTTTAAAACCTTCAGGATTCCAGATTTCCTAGAGAGAGAATTTACAGAGTAGTCATATTTTACATTTTATTTCTGTGGAAAGTTGGTGAATTTGTAGGAAAGTCAAGTCACATACTCTACTGAGTGATAGAGAAGTATGTATAGAGCTTCTTGTCTCAATAATTCATAGCAGTACCAATCCTATTCTGTAATGTTAATGGGGTACTGCACAAGACTACAGTGTATAGGAAACCACTCTTAAATACATTCATCTCCTTCCCATCACAACCACAAGAAAAGAAAGACAATAGCAGGATGGATTTTATGTCTATTCAGTTACATTTCAAGCACAAAGAGAATACAAATATATTGTTAGTCTTGCTCTTTATTAATTGCCTCACTAGCTATTGACTCAAGCCCAGGTGCTATATTTTCAAAAGCATTAATAACCTCTTTGTGTTCTAGGTCAGTCTTCCTCAGTCTTTTAAGGATGATAATTTCTTATTTCAAGTCAATATTACAACCACCCCTACATTTACTGTAGAGTAGGAGTAAAAAATGTTTATACCTGGTCATACAATGAGCTGGTCTAATCCAGTTTGTGTTGAAAGAATGGTTATATCCATGCCTGAAAATCAACCCTGAATGGTACATCTGGGGCCTCCCTACCCTAACTGTCTCTGTGTGGGATATGGCCAGTCAGTGCCGTAGGATGTACCCATCTTCCCTATCCAAACAAGAGACCAAGACAGATTGCATGCATCCAGCTCTTGTCCCAGTTGAGACAAAAAAACCCCAAACCAAACCAAACCAAACCAAACCAAAAAAAAACCAACCAACCAAACAAACAAAAAAAACCCCCCACAAACCACCAAAAAAACCCCAAAACATTTGCATCCAGGTTGGAGAATGAGGAAGTGCTACACAGTCAGCATTTTGATTTTAGTCACAAAACACGGCGGCCTGAGATAGCGAGGAAGAGTCAGTTGTGGCGGTTGGTAGGAGAGGATCTCACAGATCTCAGGTACCTTGATGGTTTTGACATCCTGAGAGTTATTCTGGGACTACTGTTCTTTGACACGGGTTCTACTTATACTTTAAATTCATTGCAGACCCACTAATTTTGCAGTCACAAACTATCACAGCATGATGACACAGCACTGCTACAGGCAGATGGTGGCTGCAGGCTGAGGAGGTGTCTGATGTCCAATTCAGTATTTCTGCTCTTACTCACACAGCCCAGCACTCACTTTAGAAACAACAAATACATGCAGGCTTTGTCACAACTACGGTGCCTCATTCCTTCACCCCTCGGGCTTCAACTGGCCTTTCAATTTTGTGGAACCTCTGAAATTTTCATCTTCCAGTCAAATACTTCTGGCACCCATTCACAGCATTCACCTTGCCAAACTAATAACCTGTTTCTGCACTTGAATCCTTCTCTCCTTGAAGGCATTACAGGGCAGTCTAGCCTTTTGCCTGTCTTTTAAAAGCACAGTATCATTAATTCCACACAAAAGCATACTGGAGAAGTAATGGCCTCCCATATCTGAAATAATGGGTAACCAGTGCTTGAGGCTGTATTAAAACTTAGATAAAATAGCTGAAGAGACTACAGGCACTGTGTTATCTGTCCAGGTCAGATGGGTCCAGCTGGATTTGCTGGTTTTCTTCATCTTTCTGGACTTTCTCTGGCTCCCACAGAGCTAGGAAGGAGTTCTGTGCATCTGCCAGAACCTGCCAGGCTGGGCAAACATCTGGACCTGAGATGGTACGTGTGACCTAATAGTACTGGGCCCAAATTAGAAGTGTGCTTGCAGGGCAAGTAGAGGTATACTGTGGAGTATGAGAAAATTAGTGGAGCAACATGGAATCTGTTCAGATTCTACATGTCCAGAGCAAATAATTGTGGTAGGAGCCAGCTTGATTCCAGGGGGATCAGCTGAGTGTTGCTGTGACATTTGTAAGTGTTTCCAGCTCTGAAAGTGCCTTGCGGGTTTGCATGAGCTCATTCTCCATGGAGCCAACTACACTTTTTTATTCCATCTCCTAGACAGATGGAGATCAGTCAAAACCTTCCCAAAGCCTCATGCCAAGGCTGGGAAGGGATGCTCTCCCATATGTGCTGGACCAAAACTGTCCCCTGCCTCTGGGGCATGGACAATCCACAGTCAAATTCTATCATAAAGGGTAAAAATACCTCAAAACAATTTTAAAAACCATAATTTATTAAGTTCTCTCTCATCTTTTACATTCTAATAAGTCCAAAGTGCTTCAGGTATGGCTGCACAGCCTGTTTGTCTCAGTCTTCTGTTCTCTAGTTTTAGGTGGCGTGTGTGTGACAGAGAACAAAATTTAATGTCTCTTCAGACTTTCTGCTATGTAAATATAGGCGCTTCCTCTTCAGGAATGTGACTTGCTGTGACCTTTCAGAAAGCTCGTTATCATTCATCTTTGGCTGCTTGGGATTTGCCTTTCTTTACCCCCTGCTGTCTTTAGAAATTGGAGTAACTACTCCTTGTGGTGGCCACTCAGGCAGCAACCTCAGAGTTTGCAAGACTTTAAAGACAGGTTTGTAGTACTGTGCTCATGGCGTGTTTAAGTAGTCTTGGATTCTCTAACACAGGTTTCACCCATTTAAGGAACTTTTAACCCAGGCATGAAAGTACTTAAAACATGGTCTTTAAACTGGAAATACAGCTCATGGGGTGTGGCTTTGAAGGTAATTCCAGTTTTTATCAAGTCAGATGTTTAGTTTAGCACTGCTTTGCTCTCTGTAAGCAAAACTTCTTATAGTACTGTGTAAAACAAATTCAGATATGGTGGAAAAGTACATCACCGTTCCCAAGATAAGGAAAAATACAGTTTCAAATGCAATATTTGTACTCAGAACTATTTTCTGCCTTTGAAACAGCAGTGGGTCAAAAGACAGATAAAATTTCTTGAAGTGGATAACTCACAGATCCTTTATGGTTGTTATTTTCTGTGTGGAAACACCATCTGAAGCTCATGACAAAATGTGACATCATTTTGGCAGGTTTGTATGAAAGTTGTGCTGCTTTAGACTGAATAAAAATATTGAAATTATTCCTTACTGAATTTGTTGATCACTGTATCTAGTACTTAATGAAGAATGGTGTACCAAAAAATAAAATAGAATTTTATGTTATAGAAAACTATAAACTGGTCTAAAACCAGTTTACAACTACACCGTGTATTATTCCATCAACATTTAAGTAGTTGCCATGACCCATTTTAGATACCATCAACTAAGCTGGAGTTTGCATTGTGTCTCTAGGGTATTCTAGAAAAGGAAAATAAAAGTAGATGTATAGTGCTGGTTTTGTTTTTTTCCTATTTGATAGGCTTCTTCACATTAGATGATTATCTTAATTAGGCTACTAGGAGCTTTACCAAGACATATTTTCTGTGTCCAAAAGGAATTCAGATTATATGAAGTCATAATGCAACAAAATAAAAACTGTACCACAAAATGTAAATGCAGTATGTACAGGTGGACAATAATATACATGAATAGAGGGAACATGAAAATTGCCACAACAATATGATAAACCCAGTTTCAAGGACAGACTCACAAGTGGTTATTTCCTTAGTGAGTTATGGAGGTTTCTACATGAGGGAAGAAATCATGTCTAATGGCTGCTCATTATATATCCTGTTTATTCATATTTTGAAAAATGTGTATTTCCACTTAAGCTGGTACTAGGGAAAAAAAGAAAAAAAGACTACCAGAAGATTCCCCAGAACTTCAACTTCTTTGTATGAGTTTTTTTCACTAAAATGAAAGTGTGTCAATGCAAAAGTAAGAAAACCAATCAAAACCAAAAAAATCCTTAAACTCCAAACTCTTTTCATGTTTGAAAGATAAATATAGTGAAACTATGCTGATTTTAGAAGTTACTTGGTAAGGAAAAAAGCAACATGACTGCATAATGTCTGCAGGCTTTTCCAGCATCCTGTTCTCAACTTCAAAGTCAGGCATTTATGGCAGTAAGACCTGGATGTGAATCTACAGTATCATTATGTGGACAAAACTGAAATAAACATCTACTTTATGTCTACTAAGAACCATTTTCCAATCAGTAAAACCCAATAAATGGTTAGACCTACTATTGCTATGGAAGTGAAGAACAAGATAAAAGCAAAGAAGTTCCTCAGAATAGTTGGAGGCTGTTGAAACCTCTCTCAGCTGTCCTCAAACTCTGCTTAGTAAGGGCTGCTAAATATCAGTAACACAAATGTTGAGTTCACAAATAAGGAGATGCTATGAGACCCTCCACTGACCTGCTCTCATCTGATTAAAACCTAGCATCTGAAATGTATTCTCCCCCAAGTAATTTAGTGGACATATTTTAAATAAAACCCTGGAAATCCTGATTTTTTTTTCCTCTTCATTTCTATTCCATGGTCTTTTTGTACCCTGAAAACTGTTACATGAAACAACTATTACTCATATTCATACTCTTTTAATAGAATAAAAGTGGATATCAAGAAATGAATTGAAATTTTTGGCACAATTTAGAGCAAGAAAATATTCAACAAACTGAGATACTTTTGGGAAACACAATTTTAAATACTGCTGATGTGCCATATTTCATTGTTCTAAGCATTCTAAAAAATGTCAGGATACCTATTTAATATATGCTGGGGCAATTTTTCCACAATTATGTTTTTCCATTTACTAAAAATATCAGTAAAATTAATATTTTCAAACAATTTTCACTGCAGCAGTATATTGTTTTCCCCTCAGTGTGGGTTCTAATACAATAACTATGGTAGTTTGATAATGTTGTTTAAGCTTGAAACACAGAGAAAACTTACATAATAAATCCCATATCATACCCTCAGCAGACAGGATACAGTATGGGCTGGATTGCTGCACTCTTAATGCAGGGAGATGCTGTCTCTGTGTAGTCCCTCTTCTCACATATCTGTCTTAAAAATAACATCAATAAAGATGTGATATGCCAGTAACACTCATTACAGCAGACCTGAAGCAATTCAGACTGTGGATTAAATTTCTAGATATTGAAAATTAATCTAAAATTCTGACACTAAGTAACACTTACATTAGCATCATAATATTTGTATCTGAAAGATCCCAGCTAGAAGTGATGTGATTCACTGGCTGATGCCCATCTTTACCGACAACACAAGACTTTCTGGTCAGTGAAACAGGCAACTCAGTTTCAGGACATGTCTGGTTGCTTACATTTTTCAGGCACGGAAAGCCAAAACCTTGATGAAGAAATTAATTTTTATAAAAAAAAAAAAAAAAAAAAAAGAACGTGCATGGTTTCTGCTTGCCACTTTATGTGAGCAGTCTGGCACTTTTTTTTTATATTTTAGTGACATTTGCTGCAATACAGCCTGTACTACAGGGAAAGTAACATCCTTTCTCATATATAATCGATACTGGACCAACCCAGTTCAAAGACAAGTCAGACTAACAATACTTTGAGATGGCTGGCACATTATGCATTCTAGAAATTCTAATTTTATGTAAATTTGGAAAAATGTATGCATGTGCCAGAGTTTCTCTTTGTTCGTGCACTGTTTTAGCATGTGTAAGTAGGAGAGGCTGCCATACAACACGGATTGTGAAACAGCAGATGGGGGTGATTTAGTCTCTGAGGAACTCTAATTTCCTCTGAAAAAGTACTCAGGTTTGTTATTTTATTACTATGGGGAAATATATATTTTAAAATATAGTAACAATTAGTGCTTGTCTAGTTGGAAAATATCTCAGAACACCTTTAAGAAATAGTTCTCTCTGTGAACACTAATTCCTCTGTAGGAGTCCACTGTGAAAATGGATTAAGCTAAACTGGAACAAACCCCCAAAGTCTTAGTGTTGCGGAGCACCTACAGAGAGACTTAGAGCATAGCAGTTATTGTGCTTGAAATTCATGCCTTGACATATTTTGTTGTGTAGTGGTTTTAGTTCGACAACCAGGCAGAAACACCAATTTAATGCAGTGGGTTGAGTACTCTGGCCGAACATCAGTGCACCCACTAAACTTATTTACTCATTTTCTGCTGTAAGATAAGGAGAAATGCAAAGCAGGCTCGAAATCTTAAAAGGTATAAAGAGAGCTATATTAACAGAACTAAAAGAAAAATAATAAGAATCCGAATCAACCTTCAGACACTTCTCTTCCCCCCACGACATCTTCTCCCTCCCATCAACAACGTAAACAGACAAAACCTGGGACTTCCAGTTAGCTTACCACCTCTAAAAAGTCATTCTCCACTTCACTTAGGGAGAAGAGTCTCTCCTGCCATGCCATGGAGACTTTTCCACAAGAACACAGTTCTCTCGTGGCTCCAATATCACAGCAAATCAGCTGCCTGAAAAGGAAATCCGTTCGCAATGTGAAAGTCCCTTCCTTTGACCTACAGCTCTTCCTGCAACTGCTTTCGAGGGCTCATCTCTGTCTCATGGGATACTATTTTAAGGATAAGCTGTTCTGGTAGAAAAGCAAAGGGTTTTCTCTTCTCTCTCTCTGGAAGCAAGGCTTCTCCTACCCCTGGAGCAAGGGTTCTCTTCTCCTATCTCTGGGAGCAAAAATTTTCTTCTATCCCTGGGGCAAGGGTTCTCATCTCTGTGGCATGGTTCCTCATCTCTCTCTGTTCAAGTTTTCCATTAGACCACAGCTACTTCAACATCCGCTTGCTTCAGCATGGATACCTTTGCTCAGGCTGTAGTTGGAACGCTACATCCCCCCCACTTACATTCACGAGTTACAAGGAATAGTCTAATATATCATAATCCATCACCATGTCCTTACAAAAACATTTCAGCTTAAAGCATCTCCTCTTTCTCCTCCCTCTGGGCTTCAGCTCTTTCTTCACTGACCTTGGGGTCTCCCTGTTTGTTTCTTCACATGCCCTCACCCTTTCTCTTCCTCTTACTCGAGAGAGGATTGATGTCTGTGAGTTTCACCTGTGCACTGAGAGAGTCAGTATCTCTGCCGGGCTCTGCTGTTGGTCACATGGTCTCTGCTGGGCAGCGGGGGAAGCTGCTGCAGACTTTTCCCAGGGAGAGGGGAGGCAGGAACGGCAGGATCTCAGCAGCCAGGCCAGGATTCAGCTGTGGCAGGATCTCGGCAGCCAGGCCAGGATTCAGCTGTGGCAGGATCTCAGCTGTGCCTGGCCTGGCTGAGTGGGCCTGGCCTGGTCCAGCCCAGCCGGTTCAGAAGCCAGAAGCAAGAGAGTGATTCCTGGGCTTCTCCTTCCTTAAATGTGAATCACAGAGGTGTACTCAGCTTCTTAAGTGGCTAAAAGAAGTGTCCGTCTTAGAACTAGCCAGCTAATTGGTTCTCTCATACCTGAAGGAAATTGTCAAGCTCCTTCCAGGGAAAAAATCACTTTTCAAACCACGACATGTTGTAACTTCCCCATACAGACAGACCCACAGTTTATTGCCCCTAGATGCAGTTACAAAATGATACTATTTCTTTCTGCATTTGATGATAAAATTCTACACTGAAGACTGATTAGGGGTGACTAAACTTTGTTGTCAGAGGTTGAATAGTGCATCCCTGAAATACTCATTTTATGCAGATTTAAAAAATAAATACATTTACAATGGTTTCCTTTTTGTTCTGCCACTGTTCTGGCATGTCAGATTAGTGGTCGACGCCACACAGCAGGAGCTAGGAAATTCTGTCTGAAAAAGAGATGAGGTTTAGAGTAATATTAGTTGCTGTCAAGACCAGAGCTCCCAAGTAAAGGGACACGTTTAATACTGTTGTAATCAGGATATTTTAAACATTTAAAGAGTTCATGTTTGTGTTGTCAGATTATTTGCTGGAGTTTCATTCCCAAGCAACTGTGTACATGTGGTGAGGATGTAGGAAGAAAAGAAGATTGTGTTTACTGTGCTCCTTTGCATTACTTCATTCTCAAAAAAAAAAAAAAAAAAGACTAACGCAATTTTTATGTGTCAAACTGATACTCCTGAAATGCTCATTTTGGTTATTACCTTCCAGATACAAAATAGAAAGGTGGCTCTAGGTCTTGTTGACAGTAGGATGACCCAGAACTTGCCTGAGTTTGTGCAAAAGTTACCACTGATTTCAACTGTACAGAATCAGAATATTTATAACAAAATTATGGTGTTTGAGGAAACAGTGTTTAGATTCCAGTGTCTACAAACTTTGACTGTTCTAGAAATCCAAGATATGTTTGCCTATAGAAAAACTATATCCAACTGAGAATCCATGATCTGCCTGTATTCAGCTTGGATGTTCTGAACATATTCAGTTGAAGAAGAATATGTTGAATTTCTCTGGAAAATACTTGTAGTGAAAAGAAATACTGAAATATTGTCCACAAAACAGTCACAAAATTTTCTGTGGTGATGAACCTTTAGTAATTAGCGGGTTGGCTCGGTTTCCAGAGTTGCCCCACTAAACCTTTATTGGACTTTGAGTTTGAATCCATGTGTTTGCTTGAATTCTTTTTAGCTCATTTTGCTTAGTTCAGCCACATAGGATTGTTCTTTTCCTTGGCCTCTGGCCCAAATCTAGGCCTAGAATGTCTACAATGTACATGTTCAAAATGAAATGAAACCCGAATATCCAAGCAGCTGAGGCCCCAGTAACAGGTCTGCTAAGTTTCCCTGGTGAGAAAAGCATTTTTTCCTCAAAATAACTCTTTCATGGGGGCTTAAAAATATGTTTTAAGGAAATTAGTTTTGCTTTGCAGACCTCTAGGAACACACATATGGAGTCAGCTACCACATTTCAAATAAGATACTACATTTCAAGAGTGAGTATCATATTTAGCAGCTATGGAAATATATAGGACCATTTTCATCTTTGTTTTTATGTGCAGATGTGTATAGCAGGATCCTGATCTTGGATCTTATGTTCTGGTGGATGTAAGAACCCAACTACCCTTACTGTGTCCAGCTATGAAGAAATAAGTAGCATGCTTTGGATTAGAAAGAGAGAGAGGGAGAGATTCAGCCTCTGGGCTGGGATATGAAAGTGTTTTCATTTTTAGTTTTCATTGGTGAGGATTCTATTTTGTCTTATCTGTTGCTCCTTATAAATCATACAAAAAAATTTGAAATCTGAATCTTGCTGTTGTTGGCATTTGAAACTAATGTCAAAATGCTTTTGCTGCCTTACTTGTGAAGTAGACAACATGTGTTGAATGTCCTTGAAATAGTAATTTTGGTAGGCTCTAAACTTTTTCATGCATAGCAGTCTGGGTTCAGAAGCATAGATAAACCAAATAATCTTAACATTCCCTAGCATATGATCTTACTTTGATGAGAGGGTTACAAGTATTAGCTTTAAATTATCAGCAGGAGAAAAAAAGAGGGTAATCTGATTGCCCTTTCAACAATCTTGGACCCTAAAAGGTGCAGAAGATTTACTTGTCCAGAAGCAGCACCAACAACGCTTACATCTGCCTCAAGGAAATGCAAAATCTATCCCATAACTGCTTCATCTTCTGTGACACTTATAATGTTAGTTTTACATAGACAGTAAATTATATTTTCATATTTTCACAATTGATATGGGCTTGGATCCAGTCTTAGTCCAAACCTAATAAGTTTAACGGTGTATAACTTCACTGAGTAGCTTTGTATAGCTGAATATTTTCAACAAGTTCAGTGAAATTGTGGTTCACATTAATTCAGAAACAGGCATGACCCAAGGAGACCCTGCAGAACATGACATCTGACTCTCCAGAATAGGCAGATTATATTAAAGTCTATAATATATCCTGAAACACAGATACAAGCTAAAAAGCTGGTATAGTGGTATGACTGAAGCAATGTAAGTATATATAAATAGTCTTCCTATTTTAATAAATATTAGTACTTCTCAAATTAGTAAGAAATGTTTCCATAGTAGAACAGTGAAAAAAAAATATAATTTTATCTCACCACTTATACATATTTACATTTTGTATTAGTCATACATTCTTTTTTCTTCCCTTGTTTTTTTTTTTTTTCCTGTCTGATGTTTTACAGTTACATCCTAGCACCAACTTCTTTCAGGCTATTTCCACAGCTCTTTTTTTGATCCACTTATGAAGGGTATGTCCTTCACTAACAAAACTTATTTTGTCTGTGATATTTCATCTCTGGTAGCAATGTCCAGCCTCAAGGATTCACATGATCACTGCCCTATTGATGCAGTAAGAGAGGTATGCATTTAAAATTTTAGTGTATATTAGGGTTCAGCTGAGGTTTCAGGCTGCATTTGCACATGTGAAAACTCAGATCCTAAGGAGATGGACTGTGTGAGAGGTTTTGCACTCGGAACAAAAAGATGTTGTATTTAGGCTCTGCTTGTCTTCTCAGATGAAAACTGCAAAGAGTGGGTGACAGGGATATGTGGGTGTAATTGTATAATTAGGCACATGCTGCTGTATTTTAGCACATACTGTCCCCTGCTGGGAATAATCATATTACTGGTAAAAGTGAAGTTCTGTATTCATCCTTCCATTCAAAAAGGTAGGCTGGTAAGGCCTCCTTTGTCTTTTCCTTTCAGACAAAGGTATGGTTTTCCTTGATCACCACCATGCCAAGAATATAAACATTTCCATTTGTTGAGGATTTCATTCCAACAGGTGGTATTGCTGTATGTAGGATGCAGCTGAAGGCACTGCAGAGGCTCCCACAGGAGAGGAATGGCATAGCTTGACCTTTCTATGGGATGGGCTGCCATGTGCCCACCAGCATATTTGATACTCATATTAGTTGCCCTAGGGAAAAGCTTCTAATACAATGTTAGTGACTGCCTGCTGATGCCCCACACAAACCTCACAGAGCTTCACAACCATTTTATTTTTTCAGAAGATGTCAAATGAAGCCCTCTCTGCAACTCCCAGTTCCATTGCAAAAATGAGAGATGAACATTTACCTTCCCCTCCTCTCCCCAGAGGTCAAGACTTTCCTTCCCCACTACCATGTGGTCAGTGGAAATCAAAGGTCTGGGGCAGGAGGGCAGCCTGGCTGCTGTGGCCTGGGGTCTGACAAACATAACAGGTCTTCTGGCCTGACCACAACTCATACCCATCCCTGCTCTTGCTCATCTCTATGTCGCTGGAACTCCCTAGCCAATGGCATGCAAGGCTATTTCAGAGCCCATGCTTTCAGCAAATGCACACCAATGCAGTCCTCTCATGAATATCAAGACTGTTAATACAGAGATGGCTTTTGTTTGCTAAAAGATGTAGTGAGTTTTTTGGTTATGTCTGGCAATTCAGTTTAAAATGGTTCTTTTGATTAAACTATGCTAGACTTCATGAATTAGTTTATACTCCTCTTTTTCCTCTAAAGTTGGACTTGTTAGCTCTATGCACATGAGGTATATTCTTATCATTCATTTCTGCCTGGCAGTCGTAAGAAGTTTCAGGGACTGCAGCTGCATACATCCTTCATCAACAATTTTTCTGTTTTGCAGACTGAATTTCTGACATTCAAGGTGGCATTTTCTATAAAACTTGGCAATGTTTAGCAATACGGTAACTGTCTGGTAAAGGTCTTAAATTATGTATATATTGACAATTATGCAGTCTGTGTGTGACTTTCAGAAACCAAGAAAAAATTTTGCTAGCTGCATTTTATGTTGGTCTCTCTGTTTGTCAATTATCGTTTTCTTTTATCTTTCTCAGCAGCTGTTTGTCTTCCCTTTTAGAGGGTAGACTGTATCACAGACTCAATGTGTTACCAAATATTTGTTTTTCTTAGAACCTCAGAACTGAGGGATTTGGATAAGAAAATTTTTCACTGTGAGCCACTGTTCATATCCTTTTTCAACACACTGCATAGATAATACTAATAAAGCCATAAAATAATATGTGAGTAGGAGTCCCCAAGATTAGTTTTCCCCTTATTTAAAAATATAGTAACAAATCAGAAATCCAAATTTTCCATTGCACATTGATATTGGCTTACAATGTCAGCCATGGGACAGGTTGGCACATTAGATAGACTTTACATAAGTTCATTATTAGAGCATGCACATGCTTTTTTAACTGTACATTGGTAACTTTAATACTTTAGACCAAATAAAAGAGAATTGCAGGAGGGAAAATAGTCTAATTTAGAGCAAACTTCTGGGACATTTTTCTTTAAGTGTTTTTTTTTCTTTTTTCTTAATGCCTCATCTCAAAGATTTCTTTATCCCTTCCCTTTAAAGATTGTTAGTTTCAAGTTAAAAAACCCCAAGAGAATAAAAATAAAATGAAAATGAAAACAGGGGGAAATGGCAGTTGCATGCCATGTATGTGCTTGTGGAAAATAGGTGCTCTATGAGCCTGTCCATACAGCAAGTCACTGTATTGGACAAAGTCTCCATTCAAAACATATTGATGTTCTTTAACTAAAACTCCTTTAGAATTTTTTTCTTTATCTAAAATATTAAGTTGTACAAGGGATTTCAACATCCAGCATATTCACAGGAGAGATTCAAGCCACAGATAACTGTTTGGCAGGACTGATAGCTTCTCTTCTGTGTACTTCCTTAAATGACAGGTTCTTACCCACCTTGTCTTCAGTTCTCATTGTAAAAAAAGGTAACATATAGAAGTGTTATTTTTCAAACTAAAAATCTGAGCATTACAATAATAAAAAGAAGTGGTTTTTTGTGGAAGATGGGGCATATTCATGTGGAAGGTAAGAAAGGATTGAGCTCCTGTCCCTACTCCAAGCTGCTGGAACAGGGCGGGACTCAGGCTGGAAGTTGCAAAGCCATGCAGAGATGACACATTCTCCGTGTTAATGTGATAAAAGAGAGGTTATATTGGTCTGCACACTATTTCTAGTTCTGTTTTGTGTTGTTCTGGAGCTGAATCATTCCAGAAGAGAAGGTGATGTTTCACTGTAAAATACCCTAGGCCCTAATTATCCTTAATGCTTAAGGTTTCCTCCTGGAAAGTAGGACATGTGAGTTCAACTTGCTTCACCAGCTGGGAACACGCTGTATGTTTGGTGCCTGAGGAAACTCGCTGGGGCAAGTAAAGGATACCAATGATACTTCTGAAACATAAACCCAAACCCCTAATATCACACTCTCTGCCTTGCTTGGAAATGGGGTTTTTTAACAGAATTAGGAAGTTTCAGGTCTAAATCCTACGATGACCTTTAAACACAGTTATCCTATATTTCTGCAATCTGCACACATGGTACCTCATCCAAGGCTTTCATTCTCCTTAGGCTGTCTCCTAATGTACATTACATATCTACTCCAGGGTCAAAATAAAGTGTTAACAGAGTTAGAGATTTGAGGATGGAAGTTTGGATATAGAGTATGAAATTTGAATTCACCACAATGGGCACCTCAATTATTTTATGATAATAACAAGCTGATATACTCTAATTTATTACAGTCAGGCATAAAGTTCTTAGGGAAACCTAGATGTATTTTAGGTTAGTAGAGAAAAATTATATTATTTTCTTCATAAAGAGAATATATTCTGATTCATTAATTTTAAGATACATTGAGTAGAAGAAATATGCTTCACTGGACTTGTAAATCACTGTGAGGAAAAGCAGGCTGTGGAAAGCAGAAAACATGTGCATCACTGTTTTGTGAAATAAAATTGTTCGGGGTGTTTTCAAAGGTTCAGTTAGAAGCTCAGTACTTAGCTGTCACTTGTGGCTTTCAAGTCCTTCCCTAGAGATTAACAGTTTCCTCCAGGACAGGCAAGGGACCAGGTCACTTTCCCTCCCTCTAATGAGTGTGATGGGCACACGTGCCTGGGGTTTAGGCAGAGGACAGGAGTGACAGCACGAGAAGAGTCACTTCTCATCCCAGCTACCTAATCTCTTTGTTTTTAATACAACATTTTTGAAGTGAAAATGTTTGTGTGAGAAAGCCATTACGAGTTGTGGCCAGGCTTTGGGTGGTCACTAACAACAGGAGCATTGACACTCTTCTGTCCTGCTTGGGTTCCCTTTTTGCAATCTAAGCTCAAAGTCAGAATGTTCTTTTTCACGTCTGTTCTGAACCTACAGCTTTTTGAAGGAAAAGTTGCCAACATAAAGTAACAGAAAAAATATGTTATTTCTGCAGGAGTTCCCTTCTGGTTTAAACTAGACTGGAAATCATGAAGAATGAGCTGTTAGTTGTAGGAGAGGTATCACATCAGTGCCACTTTCTTGTTACTCTTCTTGAGGAATTTTCATCAAGAAACACATGCAATGTTTAGATGCTTACTGCATCACCTCTCAAATGTAATGTTACCTTAACCAATAACATCCACGTCTGTTTTTTTCTGAGAACTCTACTGGTTAGTAAAATGACATCTATGTAATTAAATATGCAAATATATAATTAAACCAAATTCACTATGTAAAGAATAGCAAACCATCTTTACAAGAAAATAATTTTGATATCGAAGCAGCACTTACTCTACTTTTTGTCTTTCACATTTAATACAACAACATGCAGTGGTAACAACATTAAATGCATGCATTGCCCTGCTTTCTTCCCATGCCACGTGTAAGGCAGAGGCTGATGAAGTCAGGAAACTGTTGAGATTTTTGGAAAGCATTCTTCATTTTACTCCTGGATTTATGTTGATTTTAGTCATTAATAACAGAATTAAATCATGTTACTTACATCAACTTTTTGTATTTAAGTAAAAGTCAATAAAGATTCACAGACATATTGAATGTCTTTCGGAGAAACTGGAAGTTTTTTATTGGTTTGGATAAACATATGTTTATTTAAATCACACAAATTAAGAAAACATCTTTATTATGCACATTAAGTCAGAGACTATGGAAGTAAGGTTTTCCACGGGGCCTTTTATCACATTTGCTCCTTTTCAGAGCTGAATAGAAAAGATGCACTATGCTGTATAATTTGCTTTGTTAAAAGCAATGTTATTTTTTCCCTAATAGAGATTTTATCCAACACTTTTTTTTGTGAGTGAGCAGGATTTTTTGAGCCAGTCTTTCAAGTCATCTCTTAAATACGATACATACAGAAGGAGTCACTAGATTTAAAATTAATGCTTATATCACATAAAAATAATATATTTGTTTATATAGGAATATAAGACATTGCAAGAATGTAATCCTTCCAGATGCTGCCACATCTAATTATTTGTTTTAAGGGAAGTCAACTATCTTGACCAAGTCTGGAGTCTTAATTAGGCTGAATAATCTGGCAGTGGATCCAGTGCATTTTGGCTCATATTGAGCTGTCTGATTTAGGTCCTGCAGGGTGCAGTGCTACCTTGCTTGGTGAGCTGAATAATTATTTATATCTCAGTGAACACTAATATCTCTGCTTATCTAGCTTTACACAGGCAGTCAAGTTAGCTGTTCCTGAAGAGATCATTCAGCTGGGCAATGTTGTTCTACCCGGTGGGTCAGGGTCCAGCTGGCCTTTTCCCATTCTGTGGGGATGGCTTGAAAGTGCTGGAACAATGGTTTTACACCACATTGATTTTATAATCCCTAATCCAATCTCTCCAGAGGGACTATAATTCTGTGTAACAGGCATAAAACAAAGAGATAAGTGTTAAAGTTACTAATGAAAATGGAGGCATCAAGGACCCACTGAGGGTCTCTGTGTTTATTTTCAGGGTAGCCGTTCAAACTACTGAGGGAAATTATTTTTTTAAAACCATGTTTCTTAGAGCAGCACAGTACAAAAAAAATGCACGGGGCAACGGTTTGTCAAGTTGCTAATGTGAACCCACATTGATTCCACATTAATCAGGTTTATGAGTTTATATAACTGAATGATGCTATACAGTACTCCTTTGTATGAGTATTTATACTCATTAATACTTATATATTTATGACATACTGAGGCAGTAAGGTGTGAGGCTGAATTTATGCCATTTAACTTCATATACTCCTACAGATGTAGTGTAAAGAGTCTTATTTTGGCTTGGAATGTGAATTTATCAAAGATTAAGAAAATTATTTGAAGTCTCAATTCATAAAATATTTATTACTTTTGCCTAAAACTCCACAGTTATTTAACAGTTCCAGAACAGTGCATGTTTCTATTTTGTTCTGGACACATGAACAACTCCAATAAATTATCTGAATGAGAATAAAACTGTGGGTTTAACAATAATAATGAGCTCTAACAGAATGAAAAGTGGACACTGAACTCCATAAAAACAATGTAATTACAATAATTTTCCCAAATTGTTAAAATACTCTCAAATTCCTGCTCCTGTTCTCCAGCATCCTTACAGCACTTCCAGCATGGTGTGGTCTCCAGGTTTAATAAGCAACTACTTTTTTTCCATCGTCTAGGTCATTAACAAAAGTACTGGAAATCAGCAGAACAAGACGGATCCCTGTACAAACCCATGCCATGCATCCTTCCATTCCTGACAGAGAACCACTACTAAGTTCTCTCTGAGTATAGTTTTTTACTGATCACATAGGACTTTTATGAAAGCTATGCTTTCCTATCTTGCTTTTAAGATTATTGTGCGAAGTAACTTTACTCCCTGCTGAAGAGCAGCCACAGCAGCCCCAGGAGCACATGCACACAATGTGAGCAAGAGTGATGCTCTTACCTTAGGCTGTAGCACAGAGCCTGCTACCTCGGCTGGCTTTGTCCCCGCTGGGTGTGTGCAGCAGGGATGTTTCCACTGTTCATGACAGCTATGTGCATATTGATGCCCCAATTTAAAAAAAAAAAAAAAAGCCTCTGAGGCCCAAAGGGACAAAAGGGACTATGCTGATTAGTGAGGCTAACAGCTAAAGTCTAGGCTTAACATATCTCACCCCAAAATTCCTCCATGAAGCCCAGGGTTGTTCATTATCTGCACATCCTTTTGCATTTTAATGGCTTTTCAGAGTCAGCTTGAGGACAGAATGGAACAGGCTCTGAAGACTGAAGGAATATTCACAAAGAAACTGTTTTCCTTTCTTTCCTCTGTGCTCACAAGAGGCTACAGGATCACCTAACATCACTGCTTAATGAGAAAGTAATTGCTCTTGCAAGTCCAGCAACTTTGGTGATGTTTTAGCTAATCAGTCAGTAATAGTCAGGAATATCCTGCTAAAGATAGTCAGTGATGGAGATTTTACTAGCAATAGGTGAGCGGTTACTCAGCATAATGGGAACTAAAGGTAGGTTTTAAGCCCACTGTTTCTGGTGTTCTCGAGACTCCTGGTAATAAAGTGCCCATGACAGCAACCTCTTATGGAAGTCATAAACTCTGTCACATTGTTCCCATCATACCTACTCTATGGTCTCATCTGTTTCTCCACCTTCATCCTTGCAACGATGCCTGCAAACATCTATTTTGTGGCTGTCTGTATGCTTCATGGAAACATATAGTATAATGAAGGCTTTTAATACAGCTCCAGGTATCTTAAGTAGTAAAAGGTAGGAGCAGAATCTTATCCTGTGTTCACACATTGATGAATTCTGCTAAGTTTGATGTTTCTTTAACTCACAGAGAAATATTAGTCACTGAAAATGTATTTAATGATGAAAATACAAAAGTCAGTAATAAATGCCACATATTACTCTAAAATTTATAGAATTATCATTTCAAATATTAAAAAAAAAATGCAAAGTTGAGAGCAATTAGAGTTCAGTGCATCTGAATTATTCAAGGTACACATTGAATAAGGTCCCAGATTATAATTGATTTCATGGAGCAATTTTAACAAAACTCAAAAAGCAATATTAGGGAAAAAATTTACAAACTGAAAAAGTTACTATATATACTTCCTGTAGGTAACATGACTGTGTGATAAACGAGATAGCCCAATCAAATTTATAAAGCAATAAAATTTATTATGCGGCCGAAAGATCGGTCACAATGAGCCACGATATTGAGGAGCAGCACCGAGCCCGGGGTCGGTACTGGGTGAACGCGTACAGATCTGACCTCTATCACATCAGATCTCCCCTGGTTCACCCCGACTGTCTCAGCCAGGGTGATTTTTATACAGTTTTTGGGGGATGACCACATCCAGTCCATTCTTCTCAGCCCTGAATCATATTCATGAGGTTCTTCTTTCACTGTATAGGGCTGGAAAAAAGGTTTCTGGGTGTGATGAATGGTCCATCTTGCGATGAATTGTCCATCTCCGGATGACGAAATTGGTACATCTGGCTCCTCAGCCTTCACAATAGGATTCCCAGAAACATAATTCCTTGATGGCCGAGATGTAGATATCAGGCAATAGCGATCAGGCCATCATTGTTCTGTCATAGTGTGAATGTTCCTGTGATACAAATCTGACTCCACCTGGGATGGAATTCCCACCTATTGACTGAATAGGCTTCTTCTCCGACTGCTCTGGTGTTGTGAAACCCCTCCCTGGCCAAATTGGTTTCAGGAGAGTTTTAAAACTTCTGGTTTTAAGGGGGCTGCGGCTTTTAATTCTTATAACTTTAATTCAATTCATATTTTAGCACGAATTTACAGAGTTCATTTATAACAAATGCAAATTGAATTCCTCAATTATATTTTCCA
Source organism: Picathartes gymnocephalus (assembly GCA_013390045.1). Taxonomy (NCBI): domain Eukaryota; kingdom Metazoa; phylum Chordata; class Aves; order Passeriformes; family Picathartidae; genus Picathartes; species Picathartes gymnocephalus. Next base: position 80,510 of record WEKY01011310.1, on the reverse strand, counting down.
AAAAATATTATATCAGAAAGAGCACAAGAAAAGAAGACATGAAATTAATGTGAAATTCTCATACCCCAAACTAAAAACAAAATAACAATGTTTTATTATGTCCACTATATATATGGCTTTGTGTTAATTACCTCCTGAAAACAATGTCTATTTGATCCTGAAAATCATCTGTCTTATGATATAAGAAAGGGATCTTTGGGAAAATAATTCACTAATAGATCTTCATGGTAACAAATCTCTTTTAAGAGCCAAGCACTACAAAACGCTGAATTCCAGGTTTTAACAGAAGAAATTATAGACTAGAATAATTCAAATTTATTCACAGAAGGATTGACAGATCAAGGTATTAGGAATGAGCACGTTTTAACCTGAAACAGTTCTTTCAGGAAATGCAGTCTCTTGGTCAGCAATGAAATAATTTGTGAAAGCTTGACATAATATTGCATTTAAAAACTGCTCAAGAGAAACTAAAGAATGAATACAAAATAACACAAAATAACATTCAGAGCCACAAGAGACTCTCTAAGCCTACCAAACTGCATCTCATCCAAAATCTGATCTCATCTAAAGTCCCTGGATAGGAGACAGGTAGCCATCATCCATAAGCTGTGGATGGTGGCCAAAAGGCAGGTGTCTCTGACCTGCAAAGTGAACACGATCCAAATCTTTTCAAGGAATAAATAGCAGGAAACAAAAAAAATGTTTGCAGAAGTATTTCTCTGCAGCTGTTTATATTAAATTCAAAGGAAAGTAATCAGAATTTACATAGATATGAAAATGTATCAGCAATCACAATGGGCCAATTTGACTTTTCTCCCCAAATGTTCACTTAAACACTATAGCAATCTCAGGCTGTTCAGTACTTCCTCAAACAGAGCTGAACTCTCTAATTCACAAATAACCATTTAAGGAAACACAGCATAAATGAGTATACCTATTTTGATGAAAAACAAGATCAAGAAAAATTACTAAAGTGCATTTCTTTGTTTTCTTATTCACCTGTTACTATCTTGCCTTCTTTCCCTTTTCCCAAGTGTAAATTATATTTAGACTAGCATACCAACATGTAATTATATGTATTTTCATTATCTCGTAATTTGGCTTGGAAATCTACACTGTATGCACAAAATGCTGATTGCCTGCAGCTGCGGACAAAGGATTATTTAGATAAGCAAGCAAGTTGATGAGATGCACCAGAAACTTGGAGGAAAGTCACTCTCAGTCTTGGTGCTTGGAGGAACAGTTCAAACGCTTGGGGCACATTGGGACTAAAGAGTCTGGCTAAACTTATCTATTGTATTTATTGTGGCATTAGCCAACAACAGTATACAATGTCCTTGACTGCTTAGAAGTATAAATATTTACTTCCAAATGCTTCTGTGATTTAAACTGTGGCCAAGTTTCAGGGATCAGGCCATGAATAGTAAAGTACTACTGAATGACATTTATTTTAACAAACTTTACTAAACATCACACCCCTGGTCCTCATTTTTTCACAGTTCACTGTTTATTTACAAGTGGTATCATTCAGACTTTAAAAAAAGAGAAAAAAATAGGCAGCCAAGAAAAATGGAAAGCTATTATAACGATAATTTCACAAAGCTTTCTAAATGTGAAAATAAATGCTTGCAATTAATTGTAATACCTATGTTTTCAGGTGCCAAAAAGCCAACAAACCCCAATCTACCAAACAAACCCTGAATCAAAAGAAGCCTGAAAAAAGAGTTGTCTCCTGAAAAACTAACCTTTCCAGGTACTTCAAATACTATGAGCAACTCAGAAAACTGCTGGTAAGGAAAAAAACCTAAACCCTTTTAAGACCCTCACTACTTTCCCAAGCATGTGAGTATCTGAAAGTCTCCAAAAACTCAGCCTGTCCCTATAATCTTGGTAAGTCAAGAAATACCAACCACACAATTGCAGTGTTTTAGTGGCAGTACCGCAGTAAAACACCTTCTTTACAAAGAATGATAGAGAAGTGAATTGTTTGAAACTAATAGGGTGGGCCTGACAGCATGTGAGGTGTCCAGCTGCTGTAACACATCCCCAGGTGCTGTGCAGCCTCCTGACACAGCTGGCCCCAGGGCTGCTGCTTCAAACCTCCAGCCACTGCTCTTCTGCCTCCACATTAAGGGCAGAGCTGCTGCTCCACCCCATGCTCTGCTCCAAGAGATGGCTGCAGCAGCCTCTTGCCCCAGTGGGGCCAAAATAAGAAGATGCTTTGCTCTGGGTCCAGTTGAAACTCAATATGGTGTGGTGAGACCTGTTAAACTAATTTGTAATGGCAAAACCAAAATGGAAACAAGCATAAATTCAATTTCAAAAGAGGATTTTAATTTCATGAGCCATTATATCTTAAAGATAATAAAAAGACAGTGTGTTTAGGAGACATTTTTTCTGCCTTCAGATAGGAAAATACGTTGGAAGAGATGGCCTGTCAATCTTATTTTGGGCAATATTTTCTACAAATTGTTTTCTTTTGAAGCAAAATATTTTTCATGCATCTCTGTAAATCCTATATTTTCATTCAGTTTTATTTAATTCATATTCTGGAAACATATCTGTAAGAAAAAAAATTGAAAATAAAATCTCATCTGACCTTCACCTATGTAACATAGGTAGATTTTAGATAGTATTTGAAGATGAAAATCACTGTAGTAACTCCAGGTATATCAGATATATATAGTTCACATTAAAAATAACTGAGCACAAGAACCCTTCTTTTCTCTCTTTTTTTTTTTTTCAGGATGCAGGCGATTTTATTAGGTCAAGTACGTGATTTTTTTTCCAGGGCAGAGAATGATTTCAGTGCTGGCATTCTATTTTAGCAGCCTGACTGGAGTTGCTTTAGTGAGATATATATTTTAAGACTGTAGCAGTGAAAGGTCTCAGTTTGAACTCTGTCATAAATACACAGAATCTGATGCATGTATTAACTATTGAAATTCAGTGGGCTTGTATAATTAGAGCTGTACCAGTGTTTCAGAGGTGATTCCTGTTCTAGGTTTCTGTACATATTTTTCATTACTTCCTCATTGTTTGTTCTCTTTTTACATTGAAGAAAGCGCTGTCTAAAACAAGCTGTATATGCGTAACACTATCAACACATTTATGTGAAGCTTTACGCTGCAGTCCATAACGCTTTAAAAACAAAAATGTTGTATCTGTGTGTTGTTAATAATTATTAGGAAAATGTGTAGTCCCGTCCCAGGGTTTGGTAAGTAGGGTCATGGTACAATAAGAGTTGCAAGCTCTGTAAGCATTAGTTGTATTTGCATATGTCAGAACAGTCTGTGAATACTAACGGCACAAACACTTCACATCTGCTTCTGTTTACTCCCATGCTAACAGTCAAAAGTACAAAAGTACTGTGTTAATTGCTCTGTTACATACTGGCTGTTGACACATTCTCCATAGAGCTTTCATAAATACACTGTTGCAAACAAACTACTAATGACTTTGCTTATTTCCAGCCCATCTTTAAAAGAAATCCAGAATATATACACAGATTAATGATTCCTCTATTTAGCAGTGTGTCTTGTTGCTTGCTATTGTGGAGGCTTGTATAAAGGCAGTATCAATTAAGTAGCAATTATCTATGAAGTGGGAAAAAAAAGTGATGATATAAATAAGTAATGTGCATGAAGTGAGAATTTCTGAAAACAACTTGAGGTGAACTCTGAGGCAAGGGCACCGACTAGTGAACAAACCCTCTCCATCTGCTCTTCTATCTAAAACCATTAGAGCCCAATTTGAAGTCTGACTAAACAGCAGTGATACCTGTGGGCCTCCATAGAGATTTTTCACTATATATGACATGCCCTGGAGAAATTTTAAAAAAATAGAATGGAAGCTGAGGGAAAAAAATTAGACTCCTAAAAACCACCACTAACAAGCTAATCATATTTAAATTTGTGCTTCAAGTTTCTTTTTGCTATGACACTTCAATATAGAAATACAATTATCTAGTTATTAAAAAACAACAAAGGAGCTGCAACCCAAGCCCACTCTCACAGTTAGTGTGGTACTTAGTTTCTGGCAATGGTCTGCTGCTTCTGAACAAGAGAGAAAAACCCATAGTGTCCCTCACCTTTCTCAAACAGCAAACACCGGTGGTTTTCTGAAGGTCCCTTCTTTTCTGATATTGAATTTTGTCATTCTTTAAGAATCTTTCAAAAATGGTCTTTGCCTCCATCATTCAGGTGTAGACATTCATTGCTGTAAATGCAGCGTAAGGATAATTAATTTATTTTCTTTCTTTCTTTCTTTCTTTCTTTTTCTTTCTTTCTTTCTCTTTCTTTCTTTCTTTCTTTCTTTTTCTTTCTTTCTTTCTTTCTTTCTTTCTTTCTTTTCTCTCTCTTTCTTGCTTTCTTTCTCTCTTTCTTTCTCTTTCTTTCTCTCTTTCTTTCTTTCTCTCTTTCTTTCTCTTTCTTTCTTTCTTTCTTTCTCTCTTTCTTTCTTTCTCTCTCTCTTTCTTTCTCTTTCTTTCTTTCTTTCTTTCTTTCTTTCTCTCTCTCTTTCTCTCTTTCTCTCTCTCTCTCTTTCTTTCTTTCTTTCTTTTAAATAGTTTCTTCAATTTGTGTGGCAGAATAAGATAAAATGAAGCTAACCTCTATATAATCTGCTATCGCATGTCTGTCTCCTGCACTTACATCTTTACTCATTTTGGTCAAGAATGTATGACAGTCACCAGGGGCAAGTCACTCATTTATAAGCTCCATCTTACTGATTTATTCATGTCCTATGCATTTAATCAGGTCCAATGAAGAATAATAAAGCATTCTGACTAAAAAAACACATTATGTATTTTTTCTCTATTTAATGTTCTTGCAAATCTCCCCACTCTATCATACACAATGCAGATAGAGATGTACAAGGTAGATCTTAGGTCTAGAAAGGCACTCTCCCTCGTGCAGCCACACCAGTGAGGTCTCAGGTGTCTTTCATTTCACGAGACTGATGCTCTCAGCCTTGGTTCAAACCACACTTGGGCTGTGAACAGCGGTGGTCTCACCACCCTGCCTCTGTGTGTGCCAGTGCCTATGAACCATTTTAACACAATTTTCTTATCCTAGTTTTCCACAAATGTCTAGTTATAAACTTGCGAAGGTGGAAAATCAAGACCATTCCAGATCAAACCTGAGGAGACCCTAAGTAGGATGAAGGGAAGAGAATGTGCCTGTGAGCACCACCAAAGTGCTCCTGTGTCCCGCCACTGACCACCCATCGAAGCTCTGTGAGAGTCCTGTCATCCCAGCATTCACTCATCTGTGCACAGCCGCTGGAGCCATTGCCTCTGGCTTCCCCCGCAGATGTACGTTATTCCTTCCCTTTCATATGGCTGTTTGATCACACCATGTTTGATCACCTCTTCGATTCTGTTTTCGTGCTATGGACAATCCCAAATCATCCCCAGACACAAGCACATGTGTGTGTAGAAGTTACAGAAATGCGCCTAATTAAGTAAAAGCAATTGGTGGCAGAAACAGGAGGGAGCACTGTGACCATCCTGTCCTGGTCCCAAGCTAGCAGTCCTGCCAGGGCCCAGAATGTGTTCCTTGAAGGCCAATCCCCACTGGGCAGTGCCGTGCCCTCCCCATGGGGCAGACCGTGTGTGTGGGGTGAGCTTACTGCTGACCAGGGGATACAAGACTGGCATTCTCTCACTCCTTCTGCAAATCCAGTGCCAAGGAAAGCATGGGGGGGTACAGGGAGGAGAGCCAAAAGCTCTTCAGTTGCCTCCCCATGAGTGCTGGGCTCGATAAAAACTGATTTTGATTCTATGTTATAACTTAGCTTGACATTTACTGCAAACAGATATTTCTCCCTGCTCACAATTGTTTTTCTCTGTTTTTTGTTGAGTTATGATGAACTGTACAAATTCTTCAAGATCCTGCTCTGTGGTCTCTGCTCTATCTCTTTTTTCCAAACCATTATCAGATCTTGAAGACAGATATCACCACGAGCCAGAGCAACCAGAAGTCAGAAAAATCATTTTTCAAAGAATTCCAGAATTGGGAATAAAAGTCTTTCAACATTATTTTCCTGGGCACGGAAATTAGACATTTCTAAAGAAAACTAAAAGTGGTTTTTCTCCTTAGCTTCAGTCTCAGCCTTGTTTTTTGTACCCAGCACTAAATACAAAAGCTGAACACTGGCTGGAGCCAGGGCTTCTTGACAGCATGACAGCGGATGGAATCATCAAACTCTGGCTCTAGTGTGTTGTTCGCAAAAATTCAAGTTTCCTTGAGAGGATTTCAGAGTTCAACCCAGTTTAAAGAGTCCTTTAGAGAGAACTGTTCCAAGGATTTTTGTGGACTTGAGCTTCTCAATGTAAGAATAAAAGTGAGGATCATTCCATTGAGTAATTGTAGGAAGCTGGAAGATATTAGGTTCTTGGGGTCTTGTGTGCTTGCACTAGGGTTTGCCGTGAATGTGGGAGCCTAAAACTTCCTTGGCATGATGGCTTCTGACAAAGGCCATGGCTGTGCTTAGGCTGGCAAAACCAGCTTATGCTACCACACTTCCATTAGAACACTCCTGATCAATTTTCTGTTTACCTGCTAAACTGGTCTTTTATTAGTTCACACTCGGGTTATTTTAACAATGACTGATCAGCAACAGTCAGGATTCTTCGTTGCTCATTTACAATATTGTACTAGCTAATCCTGGCTTGTTTGTTTGTTTGGTGGGGTTTTTTCATTTTTTTTTTTTTAAATACATGAAAACCCAGACAACCAGAGAACCTTTCTTTGCTTGCATACCTGACCAAACGCCTTGACACATCTGTTTTATTAGTAATGCTCCCAAAGGTCTGACTCCTAAGGCTTCCTACTTCTAATACTGGTATTTGATTTTGTCGTTCAGCTATTTCTCAGCTATTTCTATATATATCTCTATATATCTCAGCTATTTCTCCTTACAGCACTACTCAGCAGCAGCCCTTCATGTCTGTGTAGAGTCATATATATATATATATATATATATATATATGTAGTTTGAGTTTCAGGTTTGGAACTGGCTTTTTTATATTAACTGCTGCTATAAAGAGAACAAATATTTTCCTTCTATTTTCTAAAAGAGAAGTTTCGAAACAAATATTGTCAAAAGTCTTCAACCAAACCTGCAAAGAAAAACATTTCTATTTTCTCTTTGTAGAATCAATGTAGAAGAGAAATCTTAGGATCTCAAAGAGTTTGGCCATGCCTATTTTAAACATTATCTTAGTTGATTTTAACAGTTCCTATGAGTTGAGGTGTTTGAACTAGCAATCCTTAACACAGTAAAATTAGTACGACCTGAGGAATGCCAGGAAGGCAGCACTAGCAGTAAGATTGCCTCATGGCTGTGTGAAGACAGGTAAAGTGCCCTGAGTAAATACTACATCTCTGTGGGTTCTCAGTCAGTGAAATGAGAAAATGATACTTAGTTTATTTATCAAGTGCTTTGAAGTCCTTAGATAAAAGGAGAACTTTCAATGTCTTGAAAGTCATGAATAGATCGGTTCCTACCTTTGTCTAAGTGCTGTTGAGAACCTCAAATACTGTATTTTCTCACCTAGAGTGAGCAGTTCAATCCAACCTGCCCAGGGCACCCCTAATCATACAGACAGAACTAAACTTTAAAAGAAAAAAATCCATAACTTGTGATGTATGTCCACCTCATTAAAACAAAAGAAGGAAAAAAAAATATTACCTATTTTTAATGTAAGGATCTAATGAGGAAGAGCAAGGTTCAGTTGCTTTTTCTACTTCAAGGAAATCAGACACTTTTTCCTACCTTTTAGGGAAATCCTAACTATCAGATTATCAAAGCCCTTTCTGGGGACACTCACTTCATTTTATATTCAAATTTAAAATTAAGTAGGTTGGCTCTGGGTCTGGATGTCTCTGTGGATCTTGCATTAAGTGAGTCAACTAAACCTGCCTGGAAAGCATAGGTCACAGCAAGGAACATGCCATTCTTCTCTAATATTCCTACTAGCACATATAAAAGCAGGTAGGTAGATGGCTCTGTGGCTCTTGGATGCAAATTAAATGAACCAACAACGTTCCAAATCATGGTCATATCTCTCATACTGAACTCATAGAAAGAGATTACAAAAGGAAAGATATAGTGAAATATAGTCCTTTGGTTTGACATCCTCAGTTGCAAAACAGAGTAATAGTTTTCTACCTATTTAATATGTAAATATCTTTCTTACATTAGATTTGTCTTCATGTACTGCCACAGTGAAGAAAGACTTTTAAAAAGGAGATATTATGAGGATAAGTAGGTGAATTATGGAGGGAAAAAAATAGAAGATTAAGTTTAGGAAGAGCTACTAGTCACTAGCATGTGTAGATGTATTAGTGCACTTATTCTTTTCTTCTACATATTTGTTCCTTATTAGCATGTCTTACCTGAGCTTATCACAGTCTTATTTCCAAATTACAACAAACTGCAACATTAATAAGTTAAAATTAAATATATGAGATATTCTAATATTTGAGATATTTTAAAAGGTGAGGCAAATTTAAGAATGCTGTCACACGTAGCTAACTAATGAAAACGTGTATTTCACAAAAATACATGTTCCATAAGTATTTTGAATGTTTAATTACTAGGTAATATACAACTACTTTGAAAGAAAGTTTCATTAAAGGGTAGTCATATAGGCTGACTTTCTTTTAAGTTAAGCATGGTGGAAGGGGAAGAACTGAAGTATTCACTATTTTTAGAAATTACTGAGTTTCTCAATTCCTGTTCATGTAATTCACTTAATGACATTAAGCAAGAATTTCTCTGCCATTGGTATTAAAATCTCTGTAAAATATGTAACAGGTATTTATCTCCAAACCCCTTCAATTAAAACTAACATAGCTGAAACAAAATTTGAAGGACTTTGCTTTTTCTCTATAACATCGGTAATGTTTAAACACATTTATGCAAATAACTCCAGTTTATGGACAACTTTTTCAGATACTCTTAAGCTAGCTGAGCAGTCTTAGATTTTGAATGCCTTTTAATTGAGGCAATCAACAGGTGCCTGCCCAAACCTTGTGTGGCCACCACTAGGGCTGGTCCTGGTTGCAGACAAATATACGATAACCATCATTACCCATTTTGCTTTTGACTGCCTCCTCTATGTTTTTACATATAGCTTCTGCTTTCACTGTAAAAGCTATGAAATATATTGCAGATCTTCTTAGGCGTCCTGAAATTGTATATGGCAAGATTTAGGTAACAGAGTGTGTGGCAAAAAAGTAGTAGGTTATGTGTCATTCAGTGTTTCTGTTTGCTAGAATTATGGTTATTATGAAATAGTAAGTGGCTTCTTGGCCATTAAAGAGGCAGATCCCCAGCCATGGGCTCATGGAAGCTTTGCAAGGGTCCTGCCCTTCACCATATGTATGTAAGTTAACAAGTAAATGCTCCTTGCCTTCCCAATAAAACCTGCCCATTTGGGCTGGGATTGCCTGCTCAAGTAAAGAAAGTTTTATTTCAGGGCAAGTATTGGAAACAGAAATTCTTACCCATCTTAAATGTGCTCTGTCCAGACATCACATGCAGCAGATTGGTACAACCAGTATGCCATAAAGATTGCAAAGAATACTTTGCCAATATTTAAGCAATTGTCTCTTCCTAAGAAGCATCTTTACATCATGTATGCCTTGGGTAACAAAGATACAGAAGTCTCCTGTGCACTAAAGGAACTAGAAATACTGTTTAGCATGCCCATCCTTTCTGAGATTTGCCTCTACATCCGTGCTTGCTCCTTTTTACCCCTCATGGTGGCCAAACATGTAGGTCAGTACCAGAACATTTGCACCTGCTCCTGGCTATTTATAGTGCTCTGCAGCAATCTCCTGCTTTTCTCTTTCTTTCCCATTGGCAAAGCTCATGTCAAAAAGTGACCTGATCTTCGTGGCAGTTTTCACCAGGACCAGTGTACCATTTCAGGGTTGAGTCAGTCCCTGGTTTTTGGCTTTTGACATTCTGTGGCTCCAACAGAAGTCCCCTAAGGGAAATTGCTTTGGGTTTTCTCGCTGAGGTTTTTAGTGATATTTACCAAGAAATTCAGAAAACTTATGAGGGGGAAAAAAAAACAATAAAAAATTACTTATTCATTGGCATATGCTTAAAAAAGAAAAAAGCATCTGTCTATGCATTCCCCAATTTCCACACTCAGAGCTTTCAGTTTCATGGCAATCTTAGTTCATTTCATGCTGGAGATCTGTCAAACAGAGAGCCAAGGGAAAAGGAAGGATTGCTTAGTGAACAGAGGCTGGCAATATTATTATATATCTAAAATAAAATCATCATTATTTTTAGAGATCAAAGTAAACCCAGGATATATATTTTTCATGTTTTTTCTCCACATTTACTCAAAGCAGCCAGATGGATTTGAGGGTCAGTGAAATAACAGAGGAGGACCTGTTCAAACCTGTTTCATTCATTTTCTGGTAATGCTGGTAGGAAAAAGTCTTGAAGATCACTTCTGTGCTGGAGAGGAGGTGGAGCTCAGCTGCTCATGCTTGTTAACAATTGAAATGAAGCAAATAATTTCCATGAGCAATCTCTTGGGAAAATGTTGCCTGTTGGGTCTGTTTGTGAAGTGTCTGAGCAGATCATTCCATTCTTGGATTTCTCCATTCCTTTTGAATATTCGATTATTCCCTAATTCAGTTAAACTTGGTGTGGGACCATTCACAAACACTTTACTGCATAAAATAAGTATTACGCATTGTTGTGGTTTTCTGCATATGTGACATTATATTCCTAATTTTTTTCAGCTAAAACTCAAATAGAAAACTGGAAGAGTTGCATCTCACAGTGCAATTTTGAAGATGACTTTGTAGAACTAGTGCAGCAGTTCACTTCCAAAGCCTGCACTTTGTAAATACTTTTGTCAGTAAAAGCTGTGCTCTTGAATGTTCCTGGAAAGGAAATAAAAGAATGGTGAGAGTGAAGTCAAACTAAAATTTAGTTTGGACCTCCAATATGAATATTTACAAATATTTTTTTCACTGTATTTGCCAAAAAATATGCTGCAATAATATTCTTCTGTTTTTCCAAAATACACTTTCCTAACTAGGAAAGTTAAGCAAGTGCTTGACCTACAAAATATAGAAAAAAAATGAAATGGCCACATGGACGTTGGATGTTACTGAAAGAAGAGATGATTGCTCCGTCCAGAACCACTTTCTCTATTTGCTGGATGTTCCCTGGTACAGCTATTCAGAACAGCTCATATGACACAGTATCATACAGTACTGTGTGTCTATAACAATTTCATCACTTGCCTTCTGGTCGATGTTGAGGCCACAATTCTAGATGCTCACTCACCTGGGCAGAGCAGGACCTCCTATAATTTCCTGTGTTGTGCTGAGCAAGGCTTTAACATTCTATGGGTACAGGAGCTACTTTAAAATAAAGAGCATATATAAATCACTGTGTTATGCACATTAGTAGGGCTCTTCTTTTTTATTTCTTTCAAATTTTCTTTTTATTACCATTTCTGTTTCCAGCATGTTCCATCCAGTTTCAGACCACTATTGTGCTGGGCTTTTATTTTAAACTCATTTGTATATTGCTCATATCCCTTGCACTCTCACTTTATTTTTGTTAAGCAAAAACAACTCTTCCTCTTTAATTAACAATTTACTTTGCTTCGCTTCCTTTCTTCTTCTTCCAGGCTTATCTTGTGCTTCTCTCTCTGCCCTCTAACACCATCTGTGTCTTCTCTCCATGGCCTCTCCATGAATCTCCATTTATACTGTAATTCATAAATAATACTTAGCATTTACATATCCTTTTACAAATATTAATTAATTAGCGCTTATGTATTTGTAGCAAGCAAGCACGTTGTCCTCACTTGACAGATGGGGAAACAACAGCTGAGAGCACAGTCTGCTCTCTACTTTCATGGTGCCTAACACAATGGGGTCTCTTGCAATATTTGGTTTATAGACATTAATGTAACAAATATTAACAGCAGCAATAAGTGATTTAATCAGAACAGAAATTGAATTGGAATGCAACAGAGTTGTTCCTGCACTTACATTTGAGCACCTAAGCCAGAGCATTGCTTTCCTAATACTATTTTGAAGGTACTTCAGTGTTCTCCATCACAGCTGGACAGCTGGACACCTCGGGATGTTTCAAAGGAAAAAACTGCCCTTTAGAGCAGAGAAGGAAAACACTACAGAATTTTATTTTTTGGGGAAAAAACCCCATGCTCTCCCCAATCTGCAGGAGAAAAAAATCAAAACCAACCCAAAATACCTAAAACCTGGCTTTGATAAGCTTTTTGCCTTAAATATTGTTTTTCCATTTCTAGGGTCTAATATAATAGGAAGGGCTGTAAATTTTATTTTTAAAAGGATTATTATGATTAGCCTTATTACATTTAGTGTCCAGAATCAGGGAGCTGCTTTATCAGGTTTTTCTGAACCCCAAAGGCCCACTGTATTTGCAAGAGTACATGTCTAAATATTGGACATTACTGAATCTATTTGACTAAGTTACTACCAGTAGCACAGCAGCTGCTGTACCATTTTCTCACCTAACATGTGTTTGCCGCCCATATTATCAGATTTACACAGAGGTTGTTGTTGCCAAAAGCAGAGGAGAGGTAAATTCCAACGCTGTGACCCTTTGCAATCAAGAAACCTGCATTTATTCCAGTGCCCCTCCAAGGAATGCAAGGGAATGGTTCCCAAGGAACCCAGAAATTCATCCACAAAAAAAGAGTACAGATTCAGTCAGGCAGATAATCAGGTATCACTGTGAAAAACAGTGAGTCACTGCACTAAAGATAAATTTGTGGAAAGAATGTTTTGGAAAAAAAATAAGGTAAGAAAAAAATAACATTCCGAGTGACCTAAAAATGAGAATTCATATGTCTTAATAAATTTAAGTATGTGTATGCCTAAAAACCTACACACACCCCTCCTGTATCCTTCACATTAACGCTGTTGGGAATTTTCCTGGAAGTGAGATCAACGTCAAAGCCAAGCATCCAGAACGAGCACTGCTGCACTGGACAGAGGTGACGAACTTAATTATCCTTCCCTGTAGCTCTCAACGCGATGTCCCCAGCTGGTGTCCCTGCCCCACAGGAGCACTGCTCTAGGCAAAGGTGCAGCAAAGCAAAGCAGAGCGGAGAGGAGGAGAGCAAAGGCAGCAGCAGGAGCACCAGAGAGATCACGGCAATTTTGGGGAATATTGAGCAAAAGGGGGACGGCCGCTAACTTTAACTGCAGACCCGCGGCAGTGACGAATCCGCGGATGAGGGGCCGGTCTCCTTTTGCTGTCCCAGAGATCCCGCAGCAGCTTCAGCCGGAGGGGCGGGAGCAGCGCCGCGCCGGGGCGGCCGTTGCCCAATCCGCGGCGCCATCTCGCGGCTGTCGGGAGAACTGCCGGCGCGGGCTCCGGGACACCGAGGGCCGCTTGTCCCGATGCGTATGCTGCTGCTTGTGTGCCTGCCACACACCTGCAGCGAAACTGCCTTTCCCTAGGGCCAAAGACTCACGTAAATCCTCGTTTCCACAGGTGTCCCTGCTTCCCGGCAGCCTTTGCTCTGCGGGCTGTGGGACGGAGCCCACGGCTCTCACCTCGGTGCCGTTCCCTGCTCAAGGGCAGAGTTGTGTCAGAGCCGGAGCAGTGGTATGAGAAACGTTCCTGCACCGACTGAATTTGGGACTGCCTGCATGCCTACCAAAGACTAGAAAAACTGGCTTTTTCTCATGACATAAATATTAGCCTACAAAAGAAACTTGGGAGCCAATGAGTGATATTTTCCTCTTTGCAAGATAGTGTTTGCAATATCTGTACAGCTTCCAGGTCAAAGCATGTTGTGCCTAGCTGGGTTGAAGAATTTTAACAAGAGTCTGTGTCTGTGGGTGTAGACGTGCTTGAAGAATTTATTAGCCAGTCTCCGTGTAGAATCTTACCTGTGCTAACTATATAGCTAAAGGATCATTCAATTCTCAAAGTAGAGATTTGTCATTAATGTCTTGAGTCTTCTGATTTTGTCTGTGCAATCCTGATGTGATGATCCGCGGTACAATGTCTGACTGTTTCTCAGGGAGTTTAACAAGTCTACCAGAAGGCTGTTCCAGCGATTTTGATACCTCAGCTAACTTGAACATGCCAATACCTTTATACATTGTTTATGGAAGCCTTAGGTTTACACTTCTTTCTAAAGCAATTTCTTTTAATGTTCCTGAGTACAGTTTTCTGGCCCCAAAAATATAGAGACTTTATGTTGTTTAATGTACTCCCCAATGAATGAGGGAATAAAATTCATGGTATGTTAAATGAATTAAAATATGAATTCAATAACCTCCTTCTTTCAAAACAGTAAAAGATTCTTTAGTATTCCATTTTATTCCTCTTTGTTTGTCTTAGTAACTTGGACTTATTATCTTTTCCTAGTACCTTTACAGTCCCTCTTCAGTTAACTTCCTGACTTCTGATTTATATTTTATCCATTCTCCTTTGTATTATAACCTGCTTTATTAATTAGATTGGAGGCTTGCAACAGTTTTTTCAGCCTTTTTATGAACCATAGAGTGCCACTTCCAATTCTTCTGCTAGTAAGAAAGAGGAAATGGACAGTCTTATAAAAATACACAAAAATTCCTAAAGGATAAAAAATTTGTTTTAAAACGTATGAGTGTTTGATAGGAATTTTGGATAAGAGCTAGTTGACATACCCCTAAATCAAAACAAGAACTGAGGAAGCAGGTTATTTGTGGTTGAGGATGTACACCTGGGAGCTGTGAGGACTCTCTCAAGAGATTGGGTTCTGACATTTACGTTCTTGGTAAGTTGTATAAACATATAGATGACAACTAACTGTGGCCTATCAACCAGTGGTGTTTCCCAAATAACTGGTTGATCTCTGGAGTTTATTTCCAGCAGCTAGAGTGACAGAACAGACAGCTGCACATATGTTAAATACTTTCCTCGTATTACTTCTCCATGTGAGCCACTACTGCAATTGTCACAGGGATATTACTCACTCATTAATGGGAAGGGATCTTGCCCACAAAATGTCAAGTAGGGAGAAAGGCAGCTTGCAAAGCTGCATCTGTTGAGTTGTATTCTCTACTATGAAAGCACTTGAAAATTTCCCAGCTATGGATTTTGATATGTGTAATTATCAAAGAAAGAGAGAGGAGAAAGTTTTACCTAAAGCATGAGCAAAGGAGAAGCAGAATGAGTGTTAATCTTTTTTTCTCAAGTTATGATGAATTACAGCATAAAATGCTGACTCTTGATATTTATGAATAACTTTACTCAGATGGAAAGTCCTTGATTTCTGTGAGATGGCTCTCTGTTACTTGTTTTCCTCTTGTCCCTCCCATCTACTCTCAGAGTTTAGAGAGTATTTCTGATGGGTTTACCTTCAGCAGTTGTTTGACAGAAGAGATCAGAACCAAAATTAAAGCATCCATATAAATTAGTTATTGTATAGATTCACATATATTCTTTTCTCTTCTGGCAGCCCCATGGGAATCAATGTTAAGAAAAACAGTAGCTAAGTGTTTATACCATTATAAGCTTAACATCCTTATGGCTTTCATGAATACCAAATGAACTTAATAGCAGTGGAAGCAGGACTCTGTTAGGTTCTTCATTTGCTGGTGCACCTGCTGACAGAAATGATTTTTACTACCCCATCCATGTGCACATGTATTCTCTATGGCAGTCTCACCAAACTCATGGTCCATGTAAATTGCTATAAAAAGGCTTAGAAGGTATAGCTGGTACACCTGATACATGAAATCATTACCTGAAAAGAAGCTGCAAAACTGTCTCTATGATAAGGATGCTTAGGTGTTAAGTATGAAAACTTATCATGATGGAGAAACCATAAATTGTCCTAGATGCTGGTTGAAGGAAAGGCTGCTGAAATGAAAACATCTAGCATTGTTGAGCATGCAACAAAGACTTGGTGCAATGCAAATATGGGAGTAGTGTGTTAGAGATGAGTGGAAACACAGAGATGAGCATGCGCTCCAAGGGAAGGCTTCTGGGGATGCCGTTCACCTTGACATGGGCAGGTTGGACTTCAGTTCTTGCTCTGATATTCCCTGTTCAAACTGTGTTAGGACCATGTCTGTGCAGTAGACTGACTGACTTCTTGCCACAGAACCAAGCCTCTGATCACTATTTCAAACAAGCCTGGTGCTAAGACTTCTTTCCTGTGTCCCTGCTGGCACTGAGGTTCTTGAAACCTTGACGCTTATTTATTGACCTCAAAGGCATCTCTGATAACAGCAGCAGAAACAACAAAGGCTACATTGATTAGTGGCCTCAGGGAACACCAATGAACCCACATGACACCCTAGTGTATCTTTTTCCAGAGCTTTAGTCTTGAAGATACATTTTCTCAAAAAAGTCTGAAGAGCTCCAATGACTACAGAGATTCTTTCCTCTGATTTAGAAGATGCTAGATTATATCCAGTGGGAGAAGTTTTCAACTCTTTTTTTTTTTTTTTTTTTCCCCTAAGATGCAATTGCACTGGTACTTTAAGTGTATTCACTTAATAGAACACTGATATGCTTTATACAAAAAATGTCACTAGGTATTTCATAAGTATAAGTTAAAGACAGCCTGTCAGCCCATGCAGCTGTGGGGAGCCAGTGAGGGAGCCAGCCTGGGCAGCCAGGCAAGCTGCCAGAACCTGACCTGTACACAACAGTCATCTTCATTTTCCATTTTACAAATAAACAAGTCAGAGATAGCCTTGTTTGTTGTTTTTTTAAACTGATAATCTATTTAAGAAAACAAACAAGCCAAAACAAAAAACAGAAAAGCTTTTAAAAGTTACAGGTTTTTTCTAGAAACTGCATTACAGCTGAAAGTTACAATCTGATGTTACAGCCAGCTGTCCACCAAGAGGAAGCATCCTACTCCTCTCAGTAACCTGCAGCTCTTCAACATACCTGGTGTGGTATTCACATCTCGCGTGGCCTCAGCATGTCTCAGATCAGCGAACTGCTGCAGAGTCCATTTGCTTGGTTTGGTAGTGTAATTTCAGCCAGATGGGCCACTTCACCCCACAGTGCCCATCCAGTGGATCAGCAGGGTGGGAAAGAGCCCATGGACTCATAAGCCAGGTCCTTGCAAGGCAGCTAACCACTAATGAATGTGTGCAGCATGGCTCCAGCCCTGCATACACATAGAGTTACTTATGAAACTTCAGTGCCACCGTCCACAAAACCAAAATAGTCTTCCACAAAACAATTACTGCTTGTACAATTTTAAGTGTTGGCAGTGTCTTTTGACTTTAATCTCTTACAGTGCAGTGGCTCATAACCAATGGCTGTGGTTGCAGCTCAGATGAATATTTATTATTAATACTGCATTTACTATCCCACTAAATTCTTTGAGACAATGGACTGTTAAGTAGTATGAGGCTGACTGAAGTGCCTCCACCATTTAGGGGTTAGCACTAAACGGCATTATATAATTTGAGTCAATTTCTGCCCAAGATTCCAGGGAGTGAACTCTTCAGGATTACTCATTGTTAAAGGAGTGCCTCAGGGTTTAGTACTTTGACTTTATTATTTTTTCCTTTAGCTATTCAAAACCTTGGTTGGTTTGTAGGAAATGTTAATTATCCTTTCTGTGCTGATGTCCCACTGCTGTTTTATAAGCAGAGCTTTGCTTGTACAACTTCAAAAGAAATCTTCAAACTCAATATTACCAAGTTTGAATATTATCTAATTAACCTCCCAGTCTGTCATGCCTTGTTGGTTATCATGAAATAATCACAGGCCCTCAGGTGTTGAAGCTCTAGATGCAGCTAAGTGCCTCTAATTCCCTAAGGGGGTGATTAGCTCATGATAACAATGCTCCCTTGAGTTGTTTTATTGCTTTTATAAAAAGACTTTATTGTGGGGGAAATGTTTATTTTTAAGCAGGAGGAAGATGGAGCTGACAGTTGAGGCTGGTGGGTGACTGCAGCTGTTACTCCTGAGCTGTGGTGCAAACCTTGATATATTTGCTCATTTCTGGTGCTCCTTGGACAATCACAATATGCTGGCTGGTAATTAAGCTCCTGCTGAACTCACAGTGTGAAGACAGAAAATAAATACTTCTGATTCTGCCAGAGGTGAGCAGTGAAAACAAAACAAGACAAAGCAAAACAAGAAGTCCCTTCTAATGCAGGGACCATAACCCCTGGAGTCTGGAGTATTTAGATGCTCTGGAAGTTGCTGGACTGATTTCGGTGCATTGTTTCCCAACAAAAAAATCTCTGCAAAAGTACAGGAAATGGAAAATTCAATTCAGTAAATTAACAACGTTTCATTTCTTACAAAATCATGACAAGATAATTTCTAAGCATAAAACTCCAATATTAGTCAATTGTAGGTCTCTGACACTGACAGCTAAAGCTATACAGACTTTCCTAACCCTGCTGCCTTCAGATCTTTTCCTCTTCTCTTTTCCCACAAAAGGTATGCTCCAGAACATTGCTCGTACAGCATCTCACTGTACAGAGCTGTGTAAGAAATATTGCACCTTCCTGGCAAGTTGTCCAGCTCCTTTTCATGTAAACAAAAGGACTCTAGTCCAAAGACACGTATACATGTTTGAGACTTGCCTAATGGTAACTAGGCAGTTGATTTGTTACAGAAATATAGTGCTTGGTTGCAGAGTTGGTTCATTCCAGATGAGAGGAGAAAAAGAATGCTTAATTGACTAAAGAAGAGTCAAAAAAATGTGTTTTTTTCTTGTATGGAATGACCACAAAGAAAAATAAGCCAATTTGCAAAACAAACATACTCTGAAGAGATGCTTGTTATGGCTAATAATATAAAACTTATTCAAGGAGAATAATCTAAGCAGAATGTCTCATTCTGGGCATCACTTTAACGATTTTTATATTTAGAGCTAAATTTTCTGATTTTTTTCCTATTTTTAATACAAACAGCTCTTGTGAGGATTTCTAAACCTTAGGTTATTGACATACACATTCTTCACTGGCATATGCTCTCAGCTTCATCCTATATTTTTGTTTCAGATCTTCCTTTGTCCTTTTGTTGTAGTGATAGACATCTGATATCTTCCTTCTCTCTCGGAAATTATCTTGTGTTAAAAACCAGCCAGTTTACTGCATTTAATGATTTATGAAAGGCTCAGCAAGGAGAGTGATCAGCCTTGGATTTATTCTGAATCATTTGGTCATAGTATCTCAACACTCATTGTTAACAACTTCATATCCACCAGATGAAGAGTCACAGAATGGTTAGGATTGGAAGCAACCTTATAAATAATTTACTTCCAACTACCCTGCCATGGATAGGGATGCCACGCAGAATATACTCAGGAACCCTCAGTATTTACTTTTTAGATGCCAGTAGAAGCCTCAGGATTGGGGGTCATGAGATACAGCAATTTTTAGCAACTTTCTTTCACATGTGGTTTTATATATTTACATACAGCTTTGTGTCTGTATATCCCAAATTACAGATTTACTATCCTTCTTCAATTCTAAGAAAACTTTTCTGCTGACTTCAGATGTAAAGATAATCTTCAATATTTGTCTTTCTAGAGTGGAATATTTGAAAACTCAGTGCTGTCTTTGCCACCAACATGTAACGTGCAAGGGAAAACAAGCACGTAAGGGTGACTACCTCCACAGCAAACTGCAACGGAATTGTGTACATATGCAAAGGCAGGAAGGCTCACACAACAGGTAAAATCTTGGTATGCTTGTTCAAAAACTCCATAATCTCAGGACTGGAATAAGAAAATCAGCTCTGTGAACCAATACTCTTTTTTTAATTTATAAATTTACCTCAGATTTTGGTATCAATATTTGGCAAAAAAACCGCTGAATTTAATGATGGCTACAAATTTTAATCTTTTTCCATGACATCTTTTTACTGGTAACGGCTTCATGTATGTAAGCAGCACACTCACCTTCTCAAGAGAAATATAATGGATAAAAGATGGTTCACCTTAACAAAAATTCTTTTTTGTCTGATTAAGACCAGTCTAGCCAATCTGACCAGTTATATGACTGTAGTTTTGATAATATTCAGACAAGAGTATATCATAAGCATCAGTTCAAAGTGTTCAAATGTCTGGGAGTATTAGTGAAAAAGGAAACTCTGAAGGAGCTCATACATTGTCCGTAAGCACATTTTGTTTCCTAGGTAACAGCTCCCAGTGATAACAGTCACACACCCAGAGCTGCACATGGAAGCCATTTGCTGAGTGCAACTTTCACTGGTCGATAGCACTGCCTGATTTTGAGCTCTGTGTTTTGGCATAACATCTCTTAACTTCTAAACAAGCAAGTAGACATAACACCTCATTTGCTGAACACCCTTGTAATGTATTCTGAGGGTGGTAACTGTGAAAAAACCATTTCAGTTACAATGAAGTTGAGGAATTTGGAGGTACATTGGACATTAGGCTGTTCTGGAGGCAAAATTCTAAATGCTTCTCACTATTTGTAGATGAGGGTAGGTCACAACCCAGGCTCCCCCACCCGAAAAAAACAGGAACTGCCCAGTAGATCTTTCGGTTACTGTTCTATTTAGTAGTCTATAAATACATCCTGTGTAATCAAAACAAAAGCTTTATGTTAGCAATGTAACTCTTGAGTTCTCATTTTTCCTAAAAGAAGAAATTAAATATTCATTTAAACAGGAAGATGTACCATAAAAATAATTCAGGAATTTGCAGGTCTAATGAATTGTGATGTATAGTTTTATTCCACTTTATGATGAACTTCTGACAGCAATTTAAGGTTTCTTTAAAAACTTATTTTCTTTTCTAGCTGGGCAATATTAGTTATTTTATTGTGCACTATTGTTAATCAGAATTACATATTTTATTTAATAACTGTTACCTGATCACTTAAGTTCCAAGAGTGCTTTGCAGAATTTGTTTCTTTGTCTGTGTATGATTGTACATGCAGTTAAGCTTCTCCATAAATGAGACAACATGATTAACATTAAAAACAATTTTAAGGCAATTTCATGATTTTTACTGTGATGAAAATATTGCCTCTTAATGAATCCTAATGAAACAGTACTTTACACACAGTGTGAAAAGTTGCCAAGAGGTGTAAACCAATTATTATGACAAAAAGCATGAGTTTTGAAGAGCCATTTTTCTCATGAAGAGCGTGTGTGAAAAACCAGAATGAAGAAATCCTTAGGGAAAAAATTAATTTTAATAAGCTTCCACGCGTGCACAAAGACTGCGTAAATCTAGGCTCCAAGTATACTGAGTAATACAGTAATCACCTAGAAACTTGAAATAACAATCCTAAACAACTGTCTTGCCAGTCTGTGAACAAAGCTTAGTTGCCACTGCAAAATGATGATAATTTCACGCTGGTGATGGCTCAGGTGAAGGCCCTGGCCACATTCCCCTCTCAGAGGCACGTGCTTCCTCCCTAGACTACCCAGCCACTTGCAGCAATTGCTTTGATGCTTTGCTTTCCTTTCCTTTCATGATTGCTTTCTTATGTCCTGGGGTGTTCTACACTCTCTGTGCAGTTTTGTCATGGTTTACCTTGAGGAAATGAAGGTTCAAATAAATATAGAACTTTGATAAAGCTATTAATGCAATAAGGTAGAAAATGAAAAGGAAAATCCTTTCTAGAATCGCTGTTGCTCTTTGTCCTTAGCAGGCTCTATCTTCTTATTTTCAGGCCTGTCATTTTGTGACACCAGCAAAATCCTATTAGAAGGGACACAGAATGCTGAATATGAAGGTACTAGGAGTTTAACTTATACAACTGTCATGTACCTGGCAGAACAACTATTCCTGATGTATGAAGTACCCAGGTACAGATCTTTACTGTGAAGAATCTGCCATGTGTGAAGTTCAGTCCCATGAACTGACTAATTCAAAGCTTGTGCATTTGGAAAAACAGTATTGGAGTATTTCTGACTTGAGACTTTACTGACAGAGTACAAATATTCTCTCTGTAAATGTATATTCTTCTACACACCACTGAGTAGTGGCAAAGAGCTATTTCTTAGGGGGATCTTCTATCCATCTGATGTTTTCCACTTTATACAGTGGAAGAAGTTCAAAGGCTTTTCTCCAACACCAAAGCAGTTCCTTCCTTTTCTACAGATGTGCAGAAGCAAGAGGGTGTCTGCAGTGTAATGTAGAGAGGACACACTGAAAATACCCAGGAAAGTTTCAAATTTGGCCACCAATATGGATTATTCAGTAGAAGAGATACAAGAGTTGGTGAATACAAAGAGGTCAAAAGCAAAACACAAATCGAATACTAGCAAAAAAAAGAACCATTAAAAAAATCATAGATAGTAATGCAAGTAGTCTATTTCAGCATAAAACTAGCCCTCCACTAGGAAGAGGTGATTAATTTTTTTAAAAAAATTCGCTTATCCAGTTCCCATCAACATGATATTGAGCAATCCTACGTCAGACTTCCTCACATATCTGCAAAACTCCTACTTGCAAAACTTCAGTCTCCTCCTAGACTGCCAAGAAATATTCCCTTATGTCTAGTATCTCCCATGTATTTGTCCCGTTCACAAATTTTTAGGAAAAATGGCGCTGATAAAATTAGATGTAAACTGTTGCATACTCAAGCACAGTAAACAGACCGTGGAGTCTAATATCAGTAATCCTGTCTCAAGCATCCATTTTTCTTGAAGTTTGGCCACGCAGATATTAAGGCAGAGACAATTATATTGCAGAATATATTTTCAATAATGTTCCTTCATCTTTCTCTCAATTTAAGTAGCCCTGGAAAAGTTCTCTGCCTGGAGGCTAGAGGCTCTTGAAACCAGCTGGTCAAGAACATCCAACTGATCACTACCACTACCATCCTCTAGTTGTAGTGCTTGAATGCCACTCAGATAATTGTGTTTTTTCTGGTCACTGATGCTGCCAAGCTGCATGACAATGACCATTTCTCTCTCTGTTTAATTTTCACTGTCTAGCTGTACTTTTCTTTCCATTAATTCATTTTCTTTAGCTTTTTTCTCACTCTTATCCACTCATCTTGTATGTGTGACTAATTTTAATTACTCTGACATTCCCCTCTGGGAAGTGAACAGGAGGCTTGATATTGCTTTGGATTGGTGCCCAAAAGGGCTGCACTTTCACTGGCCACTTGTGTATTTTCAAATAAGACAAGAGAACATTAGCAATACTGTGAAGCAAACCCACTTCAGGAATGCAATAAACTGGGGGGAAGAGTGCCCCATGCTTTTCTCACACAAGATGCCGGCAGGATGAGGAACTTTGTACTCTACATGATGAAGTGGGACAAATTCAGTGTGGCCCGTGAGCTGGTTGTGCTCAGTCATACTTTCACATGTCTGTGGTGTTACACAGCCCAGCTTGAGATTAATCAGCTCTTAGCTGCCCTGTGCCATGGGATGTTGCATCCTCACATAAAGGCACGTTTTGTCTCCTACAGGCAGCAGTATGATGGCTGTTGCAAAGGAGATGAACTAATTAACACAGCACTGATGGCTTGCTGGCATGGGACTGTCTTGGATGGGCATGTAGTCTAGACTGTCAGCTGGGGAAAGAGGAAATAAAGTAGGAATTCACCACTAAGGAAAAAGACATCTGAGTAGTTAAAAATATAATTTTTAGTTATCTTAGCGTATTTCTCAGGCATTCCAGTAGATACTTCACATCAAGAACAGGAAACGCCTCTGAAGCACGTCTTCAGAGAAACCTGGAAAAGAAATTTGAATCCCTACACAAGAAGCATTAGAAATCATGAGAACTAAAACACATGTATTGAGAAAAGCGGAATGTGCAAGAGTGATTTCACTGCAGTAAAATGGAGAGGACTTCTAGGCATGTGAGTCTCAGAGGTTTGGAATAGCTGGGAAACTGGCAGATATTTTATCATGTCAACAGTGAGTCATTAGTGTGTCATCAACAACAATTTGTTAGCAGCTAGTCTATTGTAAAAAGAAATACTTCATGGCCTTCGTGAGCTTGAATTAAATGTGGTATATTTCTAAATCAAAACAAGCTCAATAAAACTCTTCTCTGCCAATTACACTACTGGCAGCAGCACTGGCTGTTTATTTCTCTGACCATCTCAGCTTCCATGCAAGAGTGATAATTTTCCTAAAAAAGATTTTGGTTTGTTCATTTTCTGGTCAAGTTTCTCACCAATGTTATTACATACATTCATTTCTTTAAGGCAAAGTTTTAATGGCCAGATCAGAAAAAGAATTTTGTGTATGTTTAAAAACCCAAAGCCAAAATGAAGCTCTAGGACCCCTTTTTCTTTTTCCTCTAGCCTGCTCAATAACTTGGGAAGCATGAGAATCATAAATACTGTCAGTTTCTCCAGTAGCATTTCCTGTATGTCTACTGTTCTACTCCTGACCATGACCAGCTGTAGTGCAGTCTGACATCTTTCATGCCTGGCCCATTCAGCTCCCCTTCAGACCATGATTTATTAGACACTGATCACTATTAGACACTAGATCAAATCTAAGGAATATTACTCTGAAAAAAAGAAATCCTGCTTGAAATGGTCTTCCCAAAAGCTCAGTGATTTCTGTAGTCATTTGCCATGTGGGAAACATACACTCAGATTTGTCTAAGGGGATATGAACTTTCATTTCCCAAGACACTTTTGTAACCACTGGATTGTCAGGTATCTTTAGGTGAAATACTCATCATAACAGTTTTCTCTACCTCTAATGTCAGCTTGTAATGTCCTTGGGCACTTAGTGTCCTAACCACTAAGCCACACATATATGAAGTTACGCTTTCTCTGGTTCCAAGAATATATAACCAGTCAACACAGATGGAATCAAAATGTTCCATTGCCCTCTGTCATAACTTGAATAATATGTTTCCTTGTGATATGATGTGTATTTAAATTATGAATGCCTGAGTTAAAAAAAAAAAGAAAAGAGAAGGCTTGTGTCACTATTGTTTTCTATGGTATTTTGGAAGTGAGACTTAGTTTCTGAGGACTTGTATATCTCAGAAAAGGTTCTGAAAATTGCATTTTGAAAAGAAATGGCATCTTCTGTCAATAGTGTTCAGTACATGATGAATGCGCAGCCTGAAACACTGTTCTTCAGCATTTCCCTAGGGGATCTTGAAGATTTTGCAATTGGGCCCACCCATGATATCCTTCAAACCAAGCAGATGTCTAAAGAGAGTATTAGATCTCCCAAACAAATATTGTTCATGCAAGTTCATACACAGATGCATTCTCTGTTCCTACAAGAGTTCTTCCTGCATTAGAAATCACTCATGAGGAGACTGGATAGAGTGTGATAATAGCATTGAAACTGAGTACATTTAGTTCAGGTAACAAAAACTGTGCTCCGAAATATACATAACTTTCCTTTATAAATAGCTGAAAACGTCATTCTTAGCCCCCCACCAAAAAAAAAAAAAAAAAAATAAAAAGCAGAAAAATTATTATATGGCTCAGCTAGGATAAAGCAAATATCTTCATTTAGGATGCACCTTCAAATGACCTCTATATGGGGAAGATTTACATACAAAGGAATTAGTAAAATTTATCAGGAAAAATCCAAAATCATTGTGTAATTTATTGGCACTAAGTCCTCTACAGTTATGAAACAAGATGTTCAAGAAATTAAGTTGTCATGGAACAAACTTGAGTTTAGATGTGTCAGATTGTACAACTGCAGAACTCCTTCCTCCTTTAGCAGCCTGGTACTCATAATAGAGTTGGTTTTATTTATAGAGGAAATTTTCAAGTTTGATCAATTTTGTTGGCAATGTTAAAATGGAAAAGATAAGCACTGATTTAGAACAATTAATAGCTAATTTGACTAATAGCTAATAGCTAAAATGTTTCAGGGGAAACTAGACATTACTTCTTTTGTTGGTTCAGAAGGTATTAAAGCCAGTTCTTGAGAAGAAATAGTGATCTCAGAGTAAACGAGGGTTCTCTTCAACACTTGCACTTAATACTGAGCATGTTAGAGGATATGGTTCATAGCATGTGGTTCATTAATGCAGATTACTCCTGAGTACAAAGTCCCTTCATTTTTACGGAGGGTAAGAAAAAATCTGGTCAGTGGTATTTCGAAGGCTTGTGGATATGACACTTAGGGACATGGTTTAGTGATCATCTTGGCAGTGCTGGATTAGTGGTTGGATTCAATGATCTTAGAGGTCTTTTCCAACGTAAATAACTCTGTGATTCTGTGGTACGTTATAATCAAAGTTTTTTTATAGGTCTGATTTCTTCATGCCTGGAAAGGGGAAATGGGGTTTCAATTTTGCAAGCATTCCAACCAAAAAATACTTTGAGAAAATGGCAAAAAACCTGAAGGGGTTTTATCTCTTTAATATCAGTTGAATAAGTACAATTATCCCTGATGGCTATTAAACAATTGTTCTGATACTTGACTATCGTGGATCAGCTATTACTGAAATACAGAAAAATTTGAAAGCCTTTTTTTTTCTGTTTTCTTGCTGAATACCCAGACATTAACATTTCTCAGAGGTTTTTTTTCTTTATTTCTCATCCTGCTCATTTTAGAATCAAAACAGTGTATTTCATGCTTACTGTTTAATCATTTCTAAAAGGAACCTAATCCATGAGATTTAAATGGATTCTTTTGTTGTTCACATTCTCATTTTTTCTTGCTTTTTACCTTAGCATGCTAGCCTTTCAGCTCAGGAAACTGAAGTTGCCCATGTGGGATGATCCTATATAAAATTTCTCAGTCAGATGGATAAGGGCATCTGTTGGTTTTGTTCTGGATGTGCTGTTTCCCCTGAAAATCCAAAATAATTTTATACCTCTACCTTCAGCACTCTTTTGCACCACACACTTAAATGGTTCCATTTCCACATTACTAGATTAATAGAGTATATAAGTTCATATTGGGAGGTCTTCTCGAACGTAAGATAAACAGAAATAGTCAAAGCAGTGCTAAGCCCACAACAGTGACACAGATCAGTGTCACTATGCTACAGTAGTTATACAATAATTTCTGAAGTTCTTCTTTTCTTTTAGTCAAGTTAAATTCTGTGTATTTTGTATATTCACATCTTATGTTTGTGGGCCTCATTTTTTCCATTGCAAATACCTATTTTACACCGCCTGGATCTCTCAGTTGCTGAAGTGTCGCTCCTATTGTGTATTGGTATAACTGAAAGAACATTAGGATTTGTTGTGTAAATGTGAGAACCTGCCATCTGTTTGGCAATGGGAAGATCAAAACTGAGGGAAAACAGAGGTGTTAGAATACCTACCAGCTGGAAACTGAGGGAAAACATAAGAAGAAATAAAATATCTGCCAGCTGGAAGAAAGATACAGCTGGTTGCAAAATGCCTGCTTTAAGGGTGCAAATTCAGGCACCAAGCTACAGAAAGACATGCTGGGAAATTGCTCCTAAAGACAGCCTTGAACTAGAAAATTAGTAGATCTAAAGAAATTGCTGGGGAAGACAATCTTGAAAACAGGTTGTTTATTGTGGTGTAGCTACCCCTTTTCTGACACATTATATGTCTGTGACATTTATATTCCCAGAAAAAAAAGCCGGTAGAAAATGATATTAAGGAACGGAACAAAATAACTTCAGTAGGAAGAATTACAGGCCCATTGTCAACTCCACACTGCTCTCTGTGTGGTTTTCTAATTAATAACTTCAAAAGCAGAGATAAACACTCTTTTGTTCCTGTTTATTTGATGATCTTGATTAATTAAAGTACAAGTTTCCTTTAAAAAGTCGAGACTGCCTTTAATTATATTACCAAGTGTGGCACTTTGTTCTTCAGTAGCATTACACAGTGCGTGCAACCAGTTTTGCTGACTGAAGAGTTTTAAAAAATAAGGCAGGCTGTGTGGACATTTAGTAGCTGACTACAGCAAAATTGGTTAATGACTAGTATCATCTAAATGAGGCAGCAAGCTGAAAGACTCATAATCTCTCCCCATGCACAACTTTTAATTAAATAATTATAATGTCCTTGTTGTAATTATTTATCAGTAACTATGCTCCTGAGTATTGTCTCTTTTACTTTCATCTGTTCTCTCAGCTCAGCTGTACAATGAAAAAATCAGTTTCAAAGATCTGGTATGATTAATTCTTATTACCGAGGGCCCTATTCTGCTGCCATTATTCAACCTGATTAGTACTTTACTGCACAATTAGTCACATTGAGTTCAGCGTGTCTGTGTGTGTGCTAAGGTACTGCTCAAACGGGTGGCAGATCTGGAACTCAAATAACAACAAATTTGGGACTGATGGTCTAAAAGGGTGGATAAGATACCAATTCACATTCTCACCTTCTTGGTGAGAAGCCTGTATAGGCTTTTTGTGCCTCTGAGGCTCATTTAAACACCTGTTCTTGCACCTGGGGACAACGAGAGACAGCTCAGCCACCACAGTCTTTAGCTCCTGCTGAAGCATGGCTCCCATACAATTTCCTTGAAGCAGCTAAGCCAGACTCACTCATGTTTAAGATGATAGGTCTTGGCATCTGAGTAGGTATCAATAAGATGCAGTTCTTTAAATTATTTCTTTGAGTTGTTTTCTTTTAATACATAAACTGTCTTCAGATGTAAGCATGAGAGCATGAATACGCAAATCCCAAATACACAGATGTGTCCTGTTGTGGCACAGTAGAGACAAAATAACCAGAATAAGATTAAAATTATAAGCACTGACCTTTTGAGTGTCTCAAAAATTTCTTCTTAAAACTGACAACAACCTTGAGACACATTAAAACCTCAACAAAATAAAGTTATGTGTGCTGCATGAAGAAAAAAACATCAAGAGCTGCAGGGCAACAATTTTAAAATAAAAACAGTCTTTGTGGAATATGTAGGGATGATATTTTCTTGAATGGGTAGTGTAGGCATTATGCTATTATATGTATGTGTTATGTGTCTGCGTTTAGAGACACAACAAGCAATTCTGGAAATAGGAATGTCTCAGCATTCTAATTTTGAAAATAAAAAAAAAATAGAACACCTTAAATATAGGAATAGCTTGGGAATCTGGATTTCTCAGAAATGCTGACTAAGATACAATTTCATGCAGGAAATAAAGAAAAAAAAGACAACTTTATTCAGGGTATTCTGCAATAGTTAAGTTTACAAAAAAGATGGGGTTTACTCCTTTTATGCAATCTCTGTTAACAATTCAGAATTTCTCTCTTAAAACCTATCAGACTTGAAGACAGTACTCTGTGTGTGTACAGGGACCACTCAGATCACTTCTTTTGGCAAAGGATTTAAAAGTTACCATGGAATCCTGAATGACCAAATGTAGTAAACATTTGTCTCTTCAGTCATAATACACAAACTCAAGAGGAAAGAGTTGATTCTTAAGCTGTACAAAAGAATTGATTAGGAAAGGCAAAACAAGAAGTTTAATCAAATGGAGACATGACTTGTGCACTTAGACAAAGCACAGAGTACTCTGCAGGTGGTATTTGCATCCCAATGGGATCCAGCATATTTCCTAATGCTGATGCATCTTGTTGGATAGTGTGGACAAAAAGGATCCCTTTCTTCCAAGTAATGATTGTGTTTTCAATCCCAAAATTTCATCCTAGTAATGACATGAACAAAAAATGTCACGGTGGACAGCGTCCCTTAGTATTTGCTGGGTTGCCTGCTTAACACTCCTTCTAAGAAAGTTACACAAAAGTAAAAATGGGTATCAATCTTCTTTTAAACACCTGGATTTCTCATAAGAAAAAAAATCATCTTTTGATACAGTGAATTATAATTTTTGATGAAAAATATTTCTAAAAGGGTAGTCGTCAAATTAAAACAAACTGTAAGACATTCTTTAACTGTATCAGGAATAATAGGCTAAATAAGTGCCTGGGTCAAATGGACCACTAAAATTGTAATTAAAACCGATGAAGAGATTGTGGAGAAATTACATGAATTCTTTGCAATCAGTCTTCACTAATGAGTATGAGGCAGACATTTCTAACTCAAGGTTAATTTTTACAGATGAAGCACTGTGAGAGAAAGTGGCCTCCGAATATGAGACATTTTAGCAACTAGATAAAGTTAATGGTAGAAAATCCCTGGGGCTGGATGATATTCATTTGAGAGTTTTAAAAGGGAAAAACAAAAAGTAGCTGAACTACTAGCTAAAATAGGCAATATACCTCTAATAGCAGGAGCCATTCCTAAGGATTGATTTTTATCTAAGGAAAGAAAGAACAAAGGATGACCTTGGGAATTACAGAAAAAGGAACAGTGCTTTATAACCACTGAAATAGTAAAAAAGCATTTTCATAACCAGGCATTAAAGAACCTTTTTAAAACTACCTAGGTATTAGTGCTATAAATGCATGGAACATTTTTAATTGATCTTTACACTTTCTCAGGGTGTAATTTTTATTTTTCCAACTTCACAAAAATTCAGGAAAGAAACCACAGACATTTGGAGAGGAATAAAAGTAGGTATAATTTATCTTGTCTTGCAAATTTTTCTAACAATGTCCCTTGCCAAGGACTGTTGGCAAATATTAATGACAGCACATTGAGAACAAAAAATTCTGTCATGTTCCAAAAACAGGTTGGTGCATGGGATAAGGTTTGTGAGTAGTCATCAGCTAGCCTGAGTTATTCAAGATTTAACATGCTTTAAATTCACACGTGTTCTGCAGGAAGGGTAGTGTCATGATCCGATTACTAAGGTTCTTAGAAATGCCCCTGCCCGAATTAAGGTGCAAACGAGACCATATGCCAGTGACAATAGTATGGGGTTTATTTGATAGTATTTGATAGTAAATAAGAGAGAGAGAGAGAGAAATAGGAAATAGGTGGGGGGGACAGAAAGAGAGAAGCAGGGAGAGAAGAGGGAAAATATCACCACTCTGTGGATCCCAGCGATGCTCCATTGATCCTCTCCAGCTGGTCTTCTTGGTGGTGAAGGTCCCCCCCACAAAGCACAGAATGCCCTGGGTTAATGTACCCTCAAGCCAGGGGGTGATGTCCAGGCCTGTCCCTGGAGTTTGACATTGTCTTTTGCAGCAGACTCTGGATCTGTTGCATCACCTGCAGCCCTGTGGCTCAGGGCCTCTGGGGAACACTTTGGGGGGTCTTTGATGGGTTGTGACTTCCCCGCAGCTGCCTCTCAGGTGCAAGTCCCGTGGACGTGGCCTGTGGGGCTTCACAGCTGGGCTGGTTTGTATAATCGGAGGATGGGTGTCCATTGCCTCTGACCAGAGGTTCTGCCACGCACCCAAAACCTCCTCCTCCCCGCCTCCTCTCGGTTGTGGGGGGACTCTGTGTAAACCTGGTTTCTGTGAGCTGTGCTCTCCCCCACCCCAAACTCAGCAGAGCATGATCCTCAGCGCAGCTGGTGGCTTCGGCCTTTTGGTGGATGCACACCCTTCCCTCCGCCTGAGATGACGGAACAATGAGTTTCCCTTTATCTAATCAGCAGTTTGGCTTCCAGCCCAAAGTCTCAGTCAGGTATCTTCAGGGAGGCTTCTTTGGTTGTAGCTTCTTTATACAGTTTTTGTTAAAATGAGCAAAACTTTATATCAATGTTTGAGGCATGAACTATTTCAGTCTCTGGCAGACAGTAATTTTTTTCCCAGGCAAATTCTTGGTTTGCCAGGAGAGTTTTATCACTTAAAAAACCCCCCAAACCATTGTCAACACCTGCAGCAATCTTTGGGAGAGCCCAGTACTTCCAGGTGAACCCTTGAGCTGTGGAGTGCATGCCTGTCTGGAGAGCACAAGATGAATACTCACTCCTCCTCAGATCCAGTGGGATGTACTGAAGGCCAACAGAGCTGTGGGCTCAGCAACCTGCAGGAACACAACTACTGAAGGAAGGCATAGGCCAGGTTTCAGAAAAATTTGAGTGGAGATAGATTTGTCACAAAGAAGAAGGCAAAAATAGCAGCAAACATCTTCAAGCCATACATTCAGGATGTTCTTATGCTTTACCTCATTATTGGAGTTAGCTAAAGGCTCTGACTCTGGCATTTTTTCATGAAAGAAATAACCCTTTTAGGGAGGATATTTACTTTGCTAGTGATATTATGTTGTTGGAGAATATTGCAGAAAGAAAGATTGTGAAATAATGATGGATAATGGAGACAGGCTTATTCTGTAGCACATTAAATTATTAGGAATAATATGCAAAACTGTACACAGTGAATTACTAAATGAAAAATATTTCAAAATAATTTTCCATTCCAAGCTCTCTCATAATGTATTGTCACCTGTGAAAGTAGTAGATTGATCCTGAAAATTGATCTGCAGCTAAATCCAGTATTTTCTGTGATTTTCTTTCCATTAGCAAAAGGATAAGATTTGGCAGGTGGTAACTTGCTTACCATAATCACATTTAAGTCTATGATAGTGTTTAGCAAAACAGTAACTATAGTTCCCACTTGTTACTGACAATAATGGGGGTAGAACAACAAAGCTTCTGACATTATCATAACCTCGATGCTAGTTTAAAGTGAACTTGTATAGCTTTTATGAACCTTTAGAAAGAAGAATTGTGGCTTTGTTACATTTATGGACTATTCTTGTTGCTAAGATATCAAAGTATAAGTAACTAAGCTTTAATGTTTTCTTTTACTTGTATAACTGAGACGTTCTTACTTTCAAAGAGAGGAGACGATAGTAAATTAAATTAGTTCTTAATATAATCACACCGTGCTAAGGCTTTTGTCAGTTTAACTGTGTTTATTAAAGGTATGATTTCTTCATGTTGTAACCAAATAGACCAGTGAAACTTTCTAGGGCATTGTAGACCAGGCCAGAGTGACTTTTTCATTTACATGTTAATGGAGTCTGCTCCAGTAGAGTTAATTGAAGAACATGCATACAGATTTGTTTGCTCTGTGGACAGATGCAATGGAAAAATCTCTTTAAAGCTGTACACTGGGGTATGAATATTGATGTGAATGGGAAAGTAAATTATTATAGGAAAGTAATTTTTATCCCATACGCAATATAGTTTGAATTCCATAGAGGGAAAAACGTATATGTGGTTTCATACATGCCTTAATTTCAAATAAGAGACAGCAGTGATTAAGAAAGCAATATACTTTGTTTCCCCTATTGTGCTTCCTGCAGTGTTTCTATATTTCTAATTCCAAATGGCAGAGTCTCAACTGTCAAGGTGGACAACCTCAGGGGTGTGTGCAGTATGTCCTTGCAGCCTCTCTGAATACGTCAGCTTGACCTATGTCTTTCCTTTTCCCTTCCATTTTTTCCACGTCTTCTTTTGGAGCCATGTGAAAACAGAACAGTTTCTTTAAGGAACCAGAAGAAAGCAAGTTTAGTAGCAGGTTTTCTGGAGGTATGAGGATGTTTTCCTGCCAGCTCATTGGCCACAGCCCACCGAGGGATGCCTTGAGCAGCCTTTTCCTACAACAGAAAATGAAGGACCATAGGCTGGGGTTGCCTGAATTTGAATCTGATGGGAAAAGTGAGGGTATTCACCCATTTGTGTGCGTGGAGTGAGGAGAAACAGGTGACTAAATTATATAACTGAAGAAAAGGGGTTCAGAGAAAAAAACCCCAACCAACCAGCCAACCAACCAACTTGTGAATGTTATTACATTTTGAGACAATTCCTTTCAGAGAGACTGCTTTTGACTCTGGACAGCTCCAGACCCAATTCACCTGAGAAAACATAAAAGCGAGTGCCCTCTCAGAGGTCGTTTGATTCCAGCTGTCATTTCAAGAAGGCATGGGTATCTTTCATATATCCTGTGTTATATCTGGCACCCCCGTATAGAGATACTCTGGAACCTCTAAAATGACATTAGATACCTATGTATAAGAATGAGCTGAGCTTTCAGGGTGGGATTTGGTTTGAGATTAAGACACCTGGATGTAGACTTGTACATGTAGCTGTTGGCACATGACCTGAATACCTAAATCCCAGTAAAAGGTCATCAAAAAAGTTATCAAAACATAGTGCGATTTGAGATACTCTTGGTCTTCTCTGAGACATCCATGTGGGGCTGGCAGAAGAGTCCTGAGTATACAACGGTTCTGAGACCTTTAGGAGTAGACGATGGAGGCCAGGTGGGTCTCCTTATGCATTGGAAATGCCAACACCCAAGTTTGTTTAGTCAGCTAAACAGTGATTGCTGTTTGGTATTCAGTGAATACAGCAATAATAGTTTTCCTAAAACATAATTTCAGTGTTTCCCCAGAAACTAGGAAATTACACATCATATAATTTTGATGTTTCATGTTTTCTCACTTCACATAAATGCAGTGTTGCTAATCACAGTATTGCCAAAGATATGTTCAGAAAAAAACCAAGACATATGTGCAATGCCATAGGTTGTTGGGGCACATTTCAGGCCCACTGATCCCATGAAATCCCAGAAAACCAGAAAGCAATCAAAATGTGATTGTGTTCTTTGTTCTTTAACCATACCTTCTGCAAGGGCAACAAGAGTAAAACCTGGAAGTGTCAAGGCAAATCACATGTCTCATGAGAGTTCCCATGGGCAGAAGAGAGACTGAGAAAAAGTTTTGTGCCACTATTGAGCAATTACAGTAGCAGACTGTGTTCCCTCTTTCTCTGGTCCCAGCCATATGCTCCTGCTACTTCCTGGCACTTTCTTTGGGATTTACCTGATCCCATGGGAACTAGATTTAGGGGGTTAAATTGGCAGAAAACTAACATTTGCAAAGAGATAATCGGACATTTTTCTGCCAATTTATTGAGTTGAACCAGTTCACTCCAGACATGGGCATGTGCTAAAGCCAGCACAAATGGAGAAGACTGGAATAATGGCAAAAATGAGACACTTTTCATAGCAGCTTGCTTTTAGGTGAACTAGAGTGTCACATGTAACTGTAGTTCCAAATGGATGGACCTGTTGTCTTTAAAACAATTCTGAACCCTTTCAACATTCACAATATGCCTTTAGAGTTATCTTTTCCAGTGGAAAGATGCTTTGAGTAATGAAAAAATTCATGCTATTTGTTTTCCTCTTACAGATTTCTAATGTATGGTGCTTTTATGAAAGCGGACGCAAATCCTGAGTCATAGGAGTGCCAGACTCGTCAGACGATCAGGTAAGTGACAAAGGAGATGGGGAGTCCCACAGTATGCCAAGCCCAAAGCCCCAGCTCTGCAGTGCACTCTTTGTAATGGAGCTCCCTCATCCTGCCTCGGAGGTATGTGGAGTGTGACTGGCACAAGCTGGCTTTTATTTTGAACAGCTGAAAACAGCAAACCCTGTACACAAGTACGCAGATAGGATTTCACATGTGTAACGAGGCTGTGGGTGTGTGGAGAGGGTGTCCTCTTCATCACACTGCATCTTCACGCTGATGTGGAGTTCAGCTTCACATTTGTTACAGTTTGCACTACTGGCAAATTTTTACCTTATAAATTGCTATGGATTCTCTTTCACATGTTTATTTCATTGGCACACAGTTCTAATAAGACTGAGTCAACAGGCTTGGAGCTGCTAATCTACTCCTGTCAGATATGATGTTCCACAAACAGGGTGTCTAGTTTCTTTGGACAGGAGCTGGATTTGTTGGATAACAACAGTTTGGTTAATTTATTCAATCTCCTAACAGCTGAAAGAAATTTGAAACAGTAAGTAGCCTCTCATCTAGGGAAAACAAAGATTAAAGTGCAGAAATAAAGAAAAAATGAAACAACAGGACTGAATCTCATACTATACCTAAGATTTTTAATAGTATCACTCTGATGTAAATTTAGGTCTGTAATGAAAGTATGCCAACCCCAAAATTGCTATGGCTGCGCGGGGATCTTTTGGGTATCCCCACTAATTTTGCCGCTTTAGGAACATTGATCAGCGGTTTGTGAAGAAAGACTACAGGAAACAACCCCTAAACTGAGATCCTCTGCATCACACCTCGGTTAGATGCCTCAGATAGTTTTAAACAGGTGGTGTAAACCTCTTCTTTTTTATGTAAGTCAATCAGTGGACCATTTGCAAACACCCACACTAACAGACTCTACAAAACTGCAAGGGAGAACTTGGGGTCGGTGCAAACCATGCTGTTTCCAGCATTTGCATCTAAACAACAGGCGCTCTGATGACACAGACTTAGAAGAAATACACTTATTTCACTGGACTACATAAAATTGATGAAAAGAAATTAGCAGTAAAGAGTTTCCAGATCAGGGTTTGGCCTCTTGGGGGTAACAAAGTAGATTCTGAAAGACACAGAACAGCATTTCAGCAATTGGGTACCATGCTTTGCTAGGTTACTTAAGACATTACAAGTAATGTATTGCTTAGTTGTACCCATGTACACCATTAAAGTTATTCCAGTGTGGCATAGAGTGAGCAAGTTGAGGTCAAAATATGCCAGCTGGAGAATATTAGGGAAAAATGTTCCTTCAATTTCTGCTTAATGTTCTGATAAAAATAAAGAAGCCACTCACTGGCACTGTGGATATGTTTACTTACACTACATTGTGACTACTCTTCTCTGACTTAAACTGGCTTCTGCAAGATCTCTTGCCATTTCCCATTCTTGAATTTCTCACATATTTTCCAGGAAGGAGCAGCTTATGTCCGTCATGTTTCTTTTGCAGGAAAAAAAGAAGGGGAAAAAATGTTATTAACTGTAGCAAGACATTACTGTAGTTGTTTTGGGGTTTTATTTTTACAATAAAACTATGTTAAAAGGAAAAAATTATATAAACACATAAGCTGCATTTGGCAATTGTATACATAAAAGTTTTATGGAGACAAAACCCTATAGGGTTCTTTTGGAGCTAATTATTCCAATATGCAAATTAAAATTGTGCATTATTCATTTTTGTCAAATAATTTTCATTTGCTTTGGTGTTCTTATAATAAAAATCTGCCAACAGGGTTTCCTCTTAACTCATCTAAGGAAGCCTGTGAAGAACACTCCATATTTAACTCTCTTTTAGATCACTGTGGCTTGAGAATACTTTTAATCTCTTTTCCATTTATAACTGTACTGCTTGACCTTTTTGCAGCAAGGTGTCTTGTATATAAAATGTCAAAGAGAGGATTATAGACATGGGACAAAGATATAGTTTAATTAAAAAAAGTCCTGTGAGACTGAAAAAGGTTACTGGCCCAGATCACAAATATTTAATGCCAGATTACTATTTATGATGTTAAAATAACAAAAAAGGGTTTATGGGTAACTTGTAATTGACCAACCTTTACAGGTGCATATGATAATATTAAGCTTCAAGTAATAACTTTCATATTAGCTTGGAAATTAGTTTTAAAAATTTAAGAAATATTTCCTTAATGTTTTCAGTGTATTATAGAACTATCTTTAACACATGACAGAGGTTAATGGTTTAAAGTCTGTTTCTAATTCAAAATGGTGCTGTAGGAAAGCATAAAATAAATTGTGAGTTTCTGAAAATTATTCATATGTTCATTATTTTCTGTCTCTGACATTTAGGCTTGGATGAACATGGGTTCAATACTGAATGAATGATTGAGAAAGACCAATCTAGATTTGTTGCTGATTTTCCCCACAGAAACTGTGAATACATTTCAAAGCCGAACGGTCCTACCAGGTTTCTCCACTTCTGTTCACTCTGTGTGGTAATGAGGTAGAACAATAGGTTTTGCACTTCAGAAATAAAGAGAAGGCCATGCACAAGTACTCCCAGAAAGACCTCAATTTGACAGTTAATTTGTGAATAAAAATGAGTTCATGGTGGTACTGACTGGATTTTGGCTAAAGATTGGGTATTAACAAATTAATGATTCAGCAGTGGAGAAACAAGGAAATTTGAAGCCCAATTTTAAGAGTAGAGCACGCACAGATCTCCTTGCCTTTTACTAAGAAACCCATGGAGGCATCAGAGAAAAACTGGCACACCATTTATGCAACTACTTCAGTTAACGTACAGTAAATGTATTGTGTAGTGATTGTTCTTTATTTTTTAATATAAAACCAATTTTTGTGAATTTTTATTAAAGTTACTAGATAAAAGTTGGTAAAATGCATCAATAGATAAAGTATAATACAGAATTTTCCTAGGTCTAAATATTTTTAGGAGAAAGTGAGGAAAAGGCTAAGATGAAAAAACCTTCTCCTGCATAGCAGTGGTAATCAGAATCTGTTAAAAATATCTATGGTTGAGTTTGAATCTGGGCAGAAATATTAAGAATATTATTAGAGAAAAATGCTACCAGAATTCCCATGAGAAGCCTCATGTCACTATGGGGCACTCTGGAATGGAGTCTGAATGGAGAAAAAGTCCTGCTAGTAAAGGCACTGCTTAGTTATGTTCTATTGTGCCAGCTAGCACACTTCAATAATGGTGATAGTATAGGAAGTGCAGGTAAAGAGAAGACTGGTAATGAGGATGAGGATTTGAAGAGTAGATTGCCCAAAACATGATGACAGTATTTACTCAACAGTCTGTTGGGTGTAGGCATACAATAATTTTTATCA
Organism: Picathartes gymnocephalus; assembly: GCA_013390045.1. Lineage (NCBI taxonomy): Eukaryota > Metazoa > Chordata > Aves > Passeriformes > Picathartidae > Picathartes > Picathartes gymnocephalus. The sequence continues at coordinate 42,122 of WEKY01011310.1, read as the reverse complement.
TATACTTCTGAAGAGCTGGTAAATGAAAAAGCAGATATTCTAAATAAACCTATGTGGGTACTGCCTGCTTGGAGAGCAGCACATACAGAACAGGTGGGATGATCCACCCCTGGAAGTGTTCAAGGCCAGTTTGGATGGGGCCCTGTACAACCTGATCTGGTGCGTGGCATCCCTGCCCAAGGCAGGGGCGATGGAACTAGATTAACATAATGGTCCCTTACAACCCCAACCATTCTATGATTCTATGATTTCAGAAAAAGAAAAACAAAACAACTGAGTACCTAAAGTAATTGTAGTCTGATCTTAAGACTACACAGCAGTACTAGAGTAAATAGACAGATGTTAATAATGAAAGACTTGTAAGTAAACAGGAGATGTAATATAATGCAATATGGATTTTCCAGGATCATCACTGTAGTATTTTACTTTTGTCAGAAAATGCCTGATATTTTAATTTTATCAGAAAAAAAAATTTGTAAACAAAGGAGACATGATGGATATCATCTAAGAGGAGGTAATCAATTAGGCACTGTGTCATGTAGAAATTAATAGATAAGTTACAGAAGATGGGCATTACCAAAGAAGTAAAGAAGACAGGGAAATGGCTGGGACATTCTTGGGTTAACACAGTCATAAAAGACCACTTAGGAAAATTCTGCTTTTGAGTTCCTCCAGGTCACACTAACAAGTTGTGATTGCTCTTCAGTATAGAAAACCAGACTAACAAATATTAAAAAACCAAAACCACCCAAAGTTTTCAAAGTAAATAATACTTTGATATGAAGTCATTTGCTTGAAGGTCAGTGACAGAAGTTCCTTCTTCGCTCTTCTGCTTCTCACAACTTTCAGGCTGTCGGGTACCCTGGAGCAGAGACCTCCAACATCTACCAGTGTTATAAGCATCCGTATAAAATAGGTATTAATTAGCATACAGGCCTCAGCTGAGTTCCCAGACTGTATTATCAAGTTACTGTCATTTCCTATGGGTCAAAAAATATTGGTTATAACCAGCATTTTCTGCTGGGCAGTTTACACAGCTCCTACCCTGTTTATTGGCAGTGGGTTATTTCATTTTGCCCAGTTTGTCGTTCACATGTGCCATAGAAACCCAGAGCCTAATCAACCACTAGGGTGCAGGGCTTATACAGGCTGAGCATTGTGACACCTGGTGCTGTTGCTCCTTTGTCCTCTTGTAGATCTAATCCTCAACACCTGTAGACTAAATAAAGATGAGTACAAATCAGATGTTTATTTAATGCCCATAATTTCAATTGGCACAGGCTGTTACTGTTCAGTTCAAGGTTTGGATCACAGTTAAGTATGGACCTGAAAACAAATGCCATGGATTTTTACATTCAGAAATACTTGGTATTTGTGCAGGTTTTAATAAATATTTTGTGGATGTAGAACTCACTGGTATAACCATTTATTTTTCTTGATCACAGAGCTATATTCAAACATACAAACCCTTTCATTTTCAACACGCATATTGCAGTCACATAACTTGACTATTCCCCTGCTGTACTTTTGCATCTGAAAGAAGATGAAGTTTTTAGATTATGAAGGGGGTTGTGTCAAATGCAGCCTATGCCTCCAGATTTACACTTCAGGTTTGTCACCTGTGCCATTGTTGTGATGTAACCATTTCCTGTCCTGTGAAACATATGGACTGATCCTGCAAACCTGACAGGGACAGACCTCATGTTGATTTCACTGGCTCCAGACTTTATTTCATCTGTTCATCTGAAAGGCAGTAACAGAAAGGATCATCATGATCTGGCATCATTATCATTAGGCACGGACTTCAATTTTTCCGATTTTCTATTGGATACCAGTAGAACATAAGCAAGGGTGTCCCATAGTATGTCAGCAAAAATTACTCCCAAATACATATTTTTTTTCCTACAGTGGTCTCTTTCAGACATAGGGCCATGACTCTTCTCTAGGTGTGCAGAGAATGACAATGATCTCCTTCAGTACCCTCCTTTTTAATAGACCTTTTCAATTCTTATTCCGCCAGGTAAGCCTTTAAAAACATGTCTTTAAAAACATGGCTTTATTAATCACCTATAAGCAGAATTTGTTGCAGTGATGCCCATTGGAATCAGCAGAGGGCCTGAAAAATTTGTCTTATGAGAAGCAGATTGTTCATTCTCTGCAAGAAGTGCCCTGAGCACCTTCCTTACCTAGCAGAGCACTTAGTTACCCTGGGTAAATATACACCCAGGGTACAGTTTCACATTACAGTTAAACTAAATTAAGGGCTTGCTCACAGTAAAAGCAGGAGGTGCCAGTCCCTTTCCCACCTACTTTGTTCCTTCTTCTGTGTCTGCTCCCAGATGCTTGATGTTTTCTTCCTTTGCACCACCCTGGCGCTCATCTGGTCATACAATAAACTGGGTCAATATGATAACCTTGCAGAAAATTAATATTTTTGAGGGGTTTTTGCTAGATTTTTTTTTCTGAAGCTTTAATGAATTAAATTGGCCTCTTCAGCCATCCGCTGAGCATTGGCTTGGTCTGGTGGCAGGCCACAGCTGGGCTTCAGACCACACTGTGTGTGCAGGGAGAGCAGGGGTACAGTGGAGGGCAGTGGGACCTCACTGAGGTAACGAGGAGCCAGTACTTCTGTCACCACCGCCCCCAAGTATGAAGCTGAAGGTAAAATTTTGGAGTGTTAGACATCACGTTCAGTTCAGCTTCCATTCTCCTTTCCCCTTGAATTCCCCTCAAATATTTTGACTCCTCCATTTTCTGGTTTCAAGAGAGGGTCAATAGGATTACAACTGAATATGCGGAATGTACATTTGAAAAGACACACAAGGGAGCATCATAAACCCTCTGCCCTTTGTACACTTCTAAGGCAGTCATAACTGTATCCCAGACCCTAGAAGCCATAGCATGTAACAGATTTAGACACCCAGTTACCTACAACCCCAGAGCAGGCCAGCACTTTGTGCAGTGCAAATTTTTGATGTGCAAATTTAAAAACTAAAAACCTTTTCAGGCATTTTCACATTTCCAGAGCAAAACTCATTTAAATTCTCAGAGTTGATCTTAAACTACAAGCTGGCTCACTTGATTTGTTATGTGCCCACTAGCTATTGACAAAGATATTACTCACTGTTCTTGTCTTTTTTTTCCCAGAGAAATCTTCCTTATCTTCTTGTGTCTTTCACAAGTACTATTTTCCGTAATCCATCAGATTTCATATTATCAGATTGTTTGAAGATGTATGTTCAGATTTCTTTGCTTGCTTAGCAGTATGTAAACACTGGAGACCTCAGTTAGATTTATATGACAAAGGAAGTGACAGGATCTCTTTGACAAAGCTAAGCAAGGAGTCTAAAGTGTTAGACTTCTGGAACTTGTAGGTTGAAATTAGTGGTTAGGACTTGTCCTCCACCTGTGACACAGAAGATACCCAGTGTAATTTATCCCTATAAGCCAGTCATTAAACCCAGGGGGTTCCTGTGGGGACTAAGGTAATTGCCCTTTTCAAAAGCTAAAATTGGTGTCTATCAAGAATTTTGCCCCATATTTGTGAGCTGCCCTGACTTCTGTGGGACAACATTCTGTCAAAGAAGACAGGACTCAAAATGGTGACTCATTAAGTCCTTCTTTTTATTTCTGAGTAGAATTCAATCTTAGTTCTAGATGTTTATACATATACACATAAGATAAAAAAATAATTATGGATAGGATTTTATTATAAATACAGAGAAGATTGTGAAGTTATTTGCAGTTGTTCACTTGGAACTTGTAGATATTTAAAGAAATGATTAGGGAGTAGACAGAGATATGGTCTTTTTACTGAAGATAAGAACATAATTTACCACATCTCATAGGTATCAAATCTACAGTTTTGGAAGTGGCATATCTTCTCTTGGTGGGAGTTTCGTTTTGAGGAACTTTGTTACAGACCATGTGAGAAAAACTGTTTTACCTGCATGTCACTAGAGTCTGTGCTCTTGGATGTTGTAGGTTGACTGACAGCAGTATTGCAAATAAGCAGTAGAACGTCCAAGGTTTGGTTTTATGGCACAATGCTACTGCCATATGTGTTGTCACTGCCATACAGATACTACATACAGCTCCTACAAATCAAGCCATCCAACCATTTGTTCAGCATCATCTGCTACTGTGGTGGAAGTTTTCTAATACAATTAGCAATTTCTTACTAAACAAACTGGAAACAGACCTTAAAATATACTACTTTCAAGTTAGGTTTTGAAACCCATATGATCATCTGCTCTTCAGGACCACTGAAGTCTTTTATGATGTAGCAATATATTTTATAATATAAGGAAATATATGTGAAAATATGTGAACAATTTATTGCATCACAAATGCTATTTATCATAACATTACTTAATCTCAGAAGACTTAATATTCTTTGAAGTTATCTTGAGAACCATTGTAGTGGTTTTAGTTTGCCTCCTCCTTGGAACACCAATTTAATGTAGGGGGTTGAGAGTTTTGGCCTAACACCAGTGCAACCACTAAACTTATTTTCTGCTGTGAGATAAGAATTAGGAGAAATGCAAAGCAGGCTCAAAACCTTAAAAGGTATAAAGACAGTTTTATTAACAGAACTAAAAGGAAAATAATAAGAATCAGAATCAACCTTCAGACACTTCTCCTACCCCTGCCTCATTTTCTCTTTCCCATCAACAACGCAAAGAGACAAAACCTGGGACCTTCAGTCAGTTTACCACCTTTAAAATAGTCTTTCTTCAGTTCACTTAGGGAGAGGAGTCTCTCCTGCCATGCCATGGAGACTTTTCCACAAGACAACAGTTCTCTCGTGGCTCCAATATCACAGTGAATCAGTCGGCCAGAAAGGAAATCTGTTTGCAGTGTGAAAGTCCCTTCCCTCGACATACAGTTCTTCCCACAGCTGCTCTCGAGGGCTCATCTCTGTCTACTGGGGTATCATTTTAAGGATGAGCTGTTCTGGTAGAAAAGCAAAGGGTTTTCTCTTCTCTCTCTCTGGAAGCAAGGCTTCTCCTATCCCTGGAGCAAGGGTTCTCTTCTCCTATCTCTGGGAGCAAAAAATTTCTTCTTCTATCCCTGGGGCGAGGGTTCTCATCTCTCTCATCTCTGTGGCATGGTTCCCCATCTCTCTCTGTTCAAGTTTATCATTAGACCACAGCTACTTCAACATCTGCTTTCAGCATGGGTGTCTTTGCTCAGGCTGCAGTTAGAATGCTACATCCCCCCAGCTGCATTCAGGAGTTATAAGGAATAGTCTAAAATATCACAGTCCATAACCATGGCCTTACAAAAGAATTTCAGCATAAAGCATCTCTTTCTCCTCCCTCTGGGCTTCAGCTCTTTTTTCACTGACCTCAAGGTTTCCATGTTGGTTTCTTCACGTGCCCTCACCCTTTCTCTTCCTCTTACTCAAGAGAGGATTGAAATCTGTAAGTTTCATCTGTGTACTGAGAGAGTTAGTATTTCTCCCGGGCTCTGCTGTTGGTCATATGATCTCTGCTGGGCAGCAGCTGAAGTTGCTGCATAATTTTCCCAGAGAGAGGGGAGACAGGAGCGGCAGGATCTCAGCCACGCCCGGCCCGGCCAAGCAGGCCCAGCTCAGCCCAGCCCAGCCCAGCCCGGCCCCGTGGAATGGGCAGGGCCCAACTGAGAGGGTCTGGCCCCAGCCCGGCCCAGGCCGGCCCCACCGGGGCACGTGGGCCCCCTATTACCTGTTCAGAAGCCAGAAGTAAGGGAGAGATTCCCAGGCTTACCGTTTCTTAAAAGTGAATCACAGAGATGTACTCAGCTTCTTAAGTGGCTAAACAGAGTGTCCATCTTAGAATGGACTAGCCAGCTAATTGGTTCTCTCAGGCCTGAAGGAAACTGTCAAGTTCCTTCCAGGTAAAAAATCACTTTTCAATCCATGACAACTATCATTAGGAATCATAGGTCCCAGGTTGGGGCATTTCAGGAACTACGGAAAATGTAAAAAAGAGTAAGCGAATGACTCTCCATTTCTGGTATACTCTGAATTCACCAGATTGGTCTGCCTGTTCAAAGAAGCTTAAAAAGGGTCAGATTTGGCCAGCTGGGAATCCCTGCTATACTGTGTGTATGTTTTAACAGGTGGAAACATTGCTCAGTTCTTCACTCTTCTGCTAGGAAGTGGGCGATGTTTGGAGGTGCCCAGTGGGTGCCCACTGGGCTGGACCAGCTCCAGCACTCTGAAACAGCAACAAATAGGGTAAGGAAGAGTCATTCACAAAATCAATCTTTAACCCCTGTGCAGTGGAGAAAAATAGCTTCCTTCAGGGAACGTGGAGAGCAGCTGAACTAGGCTCCTGCTTTCAGTCTCTTTCCAGTGACTCTGCTGGGATCTCAGGGAGATAGCTTAATTGGTCCTCTCTGATACACTGGTATAAATAATGGTAAAAATCATGCTCATTTGCTCCATAATTTGAGATGAAATTTCTACCAAAATGCATAAAATTCATAATCACCACTGTAGTTCTATTTTTATGATTCATGCCCCATTCACTGAATAAAAGGCATATGGAGAGGGACAGGGAAAGAGACAAAGCAAGTAAAATGACCTCACATTTATGAGAATCCAGGTAGAAAAACATGGTTTTGCTTTTGTCCTACTGCTCCTCACATTTCCTGTAGTTTAATTTGTTGTTCTTAATAATAAGAGACTATTGGAGCAAATAAGCAACATAATTTTACACCTCCATCTGTGGAAGGCAACACCTGCTGTGCAACTGAAGGGAGAGTTCTCACTCCATGCATCTGAGGACAGTATTTCCAGAGGAATCTCTCAGGACTCATCACTACTCTTCAAACTGAGTGAAAATTACAGGCAAACATTCACTGTCAGGTGAATATATCAAAAAGCTTTATAAATGAGAACTTACTTAGCCCAGGAATATTTAGTATTTCACTGTTATGCAAACATATCATAATACACTTTTGATATTTATAATATTGCATAACCAAGGAAATTTAAGCTGTAGAACAATGCTATTATATTTTTAACAAGACTGTAAGTCTAATGAGATATATTTTAAACCCATTAAAAAAGTAATACATAATCCTTTTTTAGCATATTTTCCATCCACTTTAAAAGAAATTTAAAAATCTGTCAGAATTTTAGATACATTTGGATGCAATTTTGCATGTCTGTTTTGAGGGAAATTTTGAAATTTTCAAAGCTTTCATGTAAAGCCTGACCTACAGAATCTCTACGCCCCCAAAAAATAGTAAAGCATGTGTCTTCAGTGCCACTGATTTTTCCCCATCACTTGAAGAAAAATGCAGCAGCTGTCTGCCATGACAGTTACAAATCTGTCAGGTTATGTAAACTGGGAAAAAACAAAGAAGATGGTGTCAAAAGAGATGCCTACAGTTTCTGAGAATTTGACCTGCTTTTTCTGTCTCCCTGATTTTTTGGGCTTTTGCTGCACAGTAAGGACTTGAGAAGCACAGGTATCCAGTTGTAGAGATGGTGAAAAAGGCTCCTTAGACAGGCAGGAATGACATTGCTGTCTGTGTAGCCCTTGCAACCCCTGGTTTCCTCAGGCTAAAAGCTCACTAGCTTTTCCTGGTCCTTAGCAAACTCCAAAACAAACTTCTAGGAAACAAGGTAGATTTAGATCAATAGATTTAGGTTTACCAAATATACATGCCCCTATATAGCTACTCTTATTTAAAAGTAAATTTCCAGGAAGAAAATTCTGGAGATGCTAACCATCTCTCTTCAGAACTACGACATTGCAGTTAGTTGGGCTCCACTGAAAGAGTGACTGAGCAGCCAGGGATAAAAGTAAACCAGTGGTTCATATGTCATTCATACTCACAGAGAAAGATTCAGGACATGCTGACTAAGCAGTGTTTGACCAATGAAAGTGGCTCTTTTGTGTTATTTTTTTATGAACTACTCCACTGATAATTACTATGACTATTAAATGAGTATCAAAAGTTGCAGTGGTTTAGCTCTAGGCTAATATTTCTATGTTACCTGTCTTTTGTGCCTATCAAGGTTTTTATTCCTTTTAACCTCTAGGGAACATGAAGAACTGTTCTAGTTCCAATAATATTTAAGTTTATATGATTCCCAGGATCATTTTTAACAAGCTCTTCTGCCATATCTAATGCAAGGACTAAATGTGTTTACGTTGTTGATATACTTTGCTGTTGGACTGTGATCAGGTACTCACGCCAGTTTCATTAGCTTTTTAGGCAGTTGTTTACACAGATGATTACAAACTGCAGCTAATTCATCTTCAGGGTCTAGCAGCAGTGGTAGGAATTGATTTTTAGGGGGTTATTTTACACCTGCTGGAGAGACAGAAAACATGGTGGGAGACCATGGCTTGTGCAGTCCAAGGAGGTCCTAACAGTCCTTTACAGTGAATTTTTTGCTATTTTCTCCTTCTCAAAGTGTTTGGTCTGCAGGGAAAATACAGGAACATTGTGAATTGGTGATAACTACATGGAGATGTGTTATCAGACTAGCTCTTGCATATTCATGTTAGCAATGATGAAGAGGTATATTTCTCTCTAGGCCAATGGCTATTTTAACTTCTGGCTCTGACTAAGCCACTGGAGCAGGAGTTAACACCCTGCTGTGGAGCTATGGAAGGAAGATTTGAGGTGCTCCTACCATGATGTCTGTTAGAAAACACACAGCCGCTAAGTTTGATTACTCCTATTCTCTCTTTTCCAACCATCTCCTCTAGACTGCCTTTTCAGACAGACACCTTCTGAACAGAGAAGGCTCAGGTTGTGTTCATAAGACGCAGTAACAGCATGGACTGAAGGGTTAACTGAGTTGGAACTGTAAAGTGTGCATGACAACTAAATTCTAGAGTAGTTTGCAATTTTTCTCCTGGGTAATACCCAGAGGAGTTGTAGCTAGATAGGATTCACATGCTGCTATCTTAAGCATTAACATCCTTACCACCCCAGTGCAAACATCCAGAAAGACAGACTGCTTCCTGGGCAGGTGGCCACCAGTCAGACAAGAGAAGTTGTAAAAATCTGTTCTTTGCTCTTTCTGAGGTCTGCAAGATTTCTACTACTTTCTAGCTTGGATCACAGTTAAATAATGATAACATTTTTCTCCTGAGTCCTTCAGTTACTAACTTCTAGCATGTCAACAATTTCATTTCTATCTATGTTTCTTTTTCTCTTTCATGTATTTCACAGCTTTGACTTACATAATATCTCACAGTTCAAAATTTTTTAAAGAACAAGTAGACCAATGTCACACATTTGTGAATAAAATAATGGATGGTGGTTCATAGACATGTACAGCCCAGGGTGTTTTACCTCTTCTACCCAGCAGATATTTTAAATCTTGTTCAGGAAAATTCCAGGTTGACCTTTTCTTAATGATAAATAAGAGCATTGTTGATGTCCTTCATCCCCTCCTGTTCAGTCCTGGATGCCCATCTGGAGTCTTTGGGCAAGAAGAGCTAAGATATGGTTGGTGTGGCCAAGTTTAGGGACAAAAGACTGAGGGTCAGATGAGCCACAGCAGGCACTGGTGGCATAGTGAAGACTACTGGAGAGATTCTGTGTATATAGTCTTCAGGAAATGAACATACCATGTTCATGTGCTTCATAATATAGGGCAGATTCATATTGTTGGGCAGATTCATATATATAGGACAAAACTGGTGATTTGCCTTCATACCACAAAGGTAGTCAGTTGCAATGGTCTGTTCACTGGATGTATTTTAGAGACCACTTAAAAGATCAAATTTACCTAAAGCAGCTCTTGCTTTTTATGTGGGAATGGCTGGCATGATTGCTGTCTCTATGCCATCTATCTTTGTTTCTGAAAAGTTTTTGAAATCCAATAGCTTATTGACCACTTCTGTCAGGTCTTTTCTTTGGGGATGAAATAACTGAACCTTTCTCATGAAAGTCCTTGCCATGGGAATTGTCACCTCCTCTGATTTGTGGCTCTGATTTGTAGCTTAGATAAAAGTCACATTTACTTACTCTAGGCCTTCCTTAGAGCTAGCCTGAGCAAATATCCATAGAAGAAAGAAAGATAACACCAGACTGGTTTGGTTTGTGCCAATTTTTGATAGAGGTTATTCTAGAATCTTGATAACTGCAGAAGCCATAAACAGCACAATAGTCAGTGTGAAACTAAAAAAACCAAAATTGAAAGCCTGTTTTTAGAGACAGTTTGAAGTTCACTTGGGGACAAAAAAGAGCTGGAGATCATTCTACAACAACAAATGTTATGTGATTGCACCACTTGCATAAAAGCTTTCAAGTATAAATCTCTTTAAAGACTTTCCGTATAAGGAAAATGTCATTTGGGAGACCTGGGTAAGTGTCATGGACCCTGTGGAATGTATTCATGGACTTCATTTGGTAAGCTGGATGGCTTCCCAGTTATCAGCATTTCCACTGTGGCCTGAGACAAAAACCAAAATATAGAATATTCTGTAATTGCTATATTTGGTATAAGGCAAATGTAGTCTGAGCCATTAGAGCAACAAGGGGGTCTTTAAAGGGGTGTTTCTGTAGCTCCTAGACAAATAAGAAGCTTGAGACTCACCCAGAAGTTTCACCCCCAATGTTCCACCTCCACTTTCCAGGTCTGCCAAGATTTTTTATATTGACCTGACAAATAGGACTGAATAACTGCTTCTTACAACAGCAGATGGGCAGTCAAAGGCTATTGGGCAAGCAGTCCTCTGGCAGCAAAGAGAGATAATACATTTCTGAGTCAGAAATTCTTAGATAAACATCAGTAATGATCACTGAAGAGGCTGTAGGAACTAAAACCAAGGACCATAATTCTGGCAAATCTTAGTGAGATATCAGATCTTTGAAGAATTAATGATGTGTTTCATTCTTATGCCTTTTCACTGACATCTTCTGCATATTTTTATTCATTCTATTGTGCCTGTACACTTCTCATAGCATTTTGATGTGGTAACCAGGTAAATTCCATCTGTTGCTCAAAGCTTCACACCAGTGGTCTCTAAGGACCTATGAAGAATGAGATATTAGAATATAATACAGTTTCTTATAATATACTACTGCTTTCATATTAAACAGAGAAATTCTCCATTTCCAAGATGTGTAATACAACAGCTTAGGAAACAATTTTATATGCAATACACATTAAGTTTTGGCTATTACAGATCAGCACATCCTGATGAAGGAAATGGAGTTATTCTAGTTAACAGTAGTTAAGAAATGTATTGGTCTTAAATTGAATATTTGTTTTTTAAGCATTACATGCATTCTTACAACACAGTCCAGCAACCTGTGCCTCTCCTGACACTCATATGGCCCCATGTGCCATCTAGTGGAAAAGGTCAACCTTAAAAGATACTGTCAACCTGAGCTAGGAGGATTTACAATGGAAAATGAAATGGAAAAAAATACTAAGGAAAAAGGGAGTCTTCTATTCTGAAGAGCAACATACTGTCAAATGCAGATATATTACAAGTAGGTGGATAGGGATAATATTTGACAGTTTGGAATTATTATTGAAATTATTTCCAGTATAAATAAACACTTTTGAATCTTTAACTGCATAGAAGTCAATATTGTCTGAGGGACAAAAGGACTTATTTTTCTTATTCTAGTGATTAGTCTTGATTTCATAAAGGCAATCTGGAAAAGGATAAGAAAGATAAAAGATAAAAATAGAAAAGTACATGTGGAACTCAGAATTTGAAGGAAGTAGTAAAAGCAATTCTTAGAATTTATATCAATTTTCCTGCTGTCTGAAATGCAAATGTAAAAGAAATCAGTGGAATGTAAATATAGCAAATTATACTAAGAATTACTTCATGATTTAAAAAAACCACACCTTTAATGGGGTTTTTCTCCTTTCATTTTGTTGTCTCTCTCCAACTACTCTGCTCTAGAGATCTATTTTCTCTCTTTTTTTTTCTCTTGTGCTGGAATATATCTGCCACAAGTTCTTTCTTCAGTCTTTCCTCTCTTCAGGAGCTGCTTACAGCTGTTTTTGCATATCCACTCTCCCTATCTTAGTCTAATTTTCCTGTAGTTTATAGTATGTTTGTGACTGCCGAACTAGTTTAACTGTATGAACTAGCAAATAATTCCCTACAGTATTCATCTTCACAGATACTTTTCTGAACCAACTTTTTCTCAATACATAAGTCACAGCAGCAGTTCTTACTATACTAGAAACACATGGAATACTAGCAAGTCCAGGGAAGTCCCCTCCACGCAGCTGGACATAGCAGCAGTGCTCCTAGCATCATTTTACCTGCAGGTAAAACTTTTGTTCTGAGACCTGACAGGCAAAAACTTGTTGCTGATTAAAGCAGAGAGAACTAAGATCCCTGCAAATGAAATTTTGGGCAAGATATCAATGTGTCAAAGTTCAGCACATTCCCTATGCGTTTGTGTGCTTGAATCTTAGATACAAGATATTGGCTAGGAGAAATAGCCCCCATAAACAATACATACTTTTTTCTCCTCCTGTTGAAAAATCTCAAGCCTTTTCAATGACTCAGAGAAAAAAAAAAAAAGAAAAAAAAAAAGACCAATAAAGCAAATGTAGGCCCTAACTGTTTCCACTTAAAACATCCTTGTGTATTCATTATATGCGTGTCGGCTGCAACTTCAGCAGCAAGGTCATTTTCATTACTTTTAACATGCTACAGAAGTTGACCTGAAAAATGCAGGCAAAGACACAACAGAAGTTATGCTAGCAGCTTTAATCTCAGCAAACACATTGAGAATTTTGTGAGAAAAAGTGTACTCCTCGATCTAATAGCACAATCCTGTCAAGTAAGTCTCATCATTGCTGACAGGCTTAGAGGTGTGGGAACTTCTCAAAGAAAATATTCCCCAAAATATTTCACAGTGGAAAGTGTCAGTCAGCTGAAAGACAGGAGTTGCTGACTCCCCTCCTCTTGTTTCTCTCTTAATGGATCTCTGACTAGGTGAAGTCATATCTATATGTCTTCATACACTAACATCAAATAGACACGTGCAGAAGAACCTAGCACTTCCTTTCACTGCCTTCTGATCCAAGACAGGACTTCCACCAACAAAGAATATCATAATATGAATGAATTTTTCTGGAAGCAAAAACACTACTGGGAAGTGTAGAATTTAAATTATTCTAATTGGAATTGCTAAAGCAGTTCTATATATTCTCTGACCATGCCACTCACTGCTTTAAACATATAGCTTTCTTATGAGCATGCTTCAAATCTGTGAAATGTGTATAAACACTGAAAACATAATCCTGAGCTGTGGAGATTTGGTGAGTGTGTCTATGCCAGTATTCACTGAAAGAGCTGAGTGATGATGAAGGGCAATTAGACAACTAGAGAGTTAACCAAGTGCATGTAGCTGGTGGCAATTTGGGAGCAAGAACTTCTTTCTTGCTCTCATCAAATTGGCCATAACTATGTTTTCTACTTGTGTATATATACACAAATATATATATCTATGTATATCTATCTATATATCTCTATCATCTATCTATCTATCTATCTATCTATCTATCTATCTATATCTCACACTTGCAGAGATTTTTCAGGTTATTCCAAAAATGTGTTCCAAAGAAAGCAAGGACATAATACATGGTGTATTCCTTTCCCTTTATAAAATGTTGGTACATGATGCTAATTTCTAATCCTAAAATCAGGGGGAATACAGTACTACAACGACCCACGCTCATGAGAGTGGGCAAGATGCTAGCCCATCCTGGGACCAAGAACAAGCATGAAATAAATCAGAAATAACTACATTAATTTGGGATAAAATAATTAAAAGATAAAGTGTATTAATGTTATGTTAAAAAAATTTTTGCATGAATTTATTAAAACACACTTCAGCAGTCAGAGCAGAATAAAAGCTAATTTGCAACTGGTTGTAATGGGCTTGGAATCAGCTTTAGTGTTAGAAGAAAGTTCAAACACAGTAGAAAGGAAATGCAATACAATAAAGCTGTGACTCAGGGGGCTGATTGGGATAATGAAATGCATTTCAATGAATTCTGATGGGTAAAGTATTATTACAGAGGAGCTTATAAACGAAGGGAATAGATGAAATTTGCCACAATAGCACTACACTGTCACAGTGACTTTTATTACTATAGAAATTATTTCAAAGTGTGGAAGGTACTGTACTTCGTGTTCTAATAACTAATCTAAAGTGGATATCTCTATTTCACTGAGCTTTGTTGTTCATCAGTATCAAAAGTATAGACTCTGTGCCTACCCGATAACAGAAGTGCTGGTGCTCTGTTCATCTTGTCAGCTGTGAGTCTCCTCTGCATGCTAAGACCATAGAGCAGACATTCTGCACATCTGTTAATATTAAATCCAGGGAGGCTGTGGAAGTTTGCTGTTTTGCCTGCTCTGTGGGGGCCTCCTGTGGCCTGAATTAGATGGCTCCTTCTCTCACACCAAGGCAAAAATAACTCTTGAGTTATGATTTGTGAAAACAGCAGGGCTAATGCCAAGATCAGAGAGCTGTGGTTTGCTCCTTGTGTGTTTGGAGATATTACAAATAATATTTTATGAACTTTTAATTTATATATAATTTCCTTTATGTAAATATATACTTTCTTGTTGAAATTTTCATCATTTTATGAACCCAAAACTTGACTTGCCTCAAAATGCTAATTAAAAACACCCAGATTTAAACTTGTATAACTTTTTGATAGGTTTCTTCTCCACTCAATCAAATAGATTTTGATAGATTTCTTCTCCACTCTTCTCAACTCAATCAAATCTTGTAAGAAACTGTGGAACATGAAGCAATTACATAATTTCTTTAATTTCTCAAGTCTGTGTTGATAATTTTATAAAATCCTTTAGTCTTAGATACATTTCATTTTAAAGAAAAACTGTGAATCTTTACAATTTATAGAATATTGTTTCAGAATTTCTGTGAATGGTGCTGAAGAAAAGAGGGTAGGTGAGAAGATGATCTGTAGTGCATCCTTTAAATATATTTAAGACAGCATTGAAATAATTTTGCATCTTATAAAACATAAGATATTATCAACGGCTTGATTCATTGTAAACAATATATCTTTTCTCATCATCTTTTGTTCTCCTTAGATTGTGTGTTCTGGGTGGGATTTTGCATGTCTCTTACAGGGTTATGCTTTCTTAGCACACAGTGTGTTTTGGGCATTACCACAGTATAAGAACATGTCTCAATATTATTATTCTGCTTGCAGCATATCTGATTTAAGATGCCTTAACCAATTTCCCACTCACTGGCAATTATTTCTGGTTCTGCTCCAAGAGGCTATCACACACACCCATTCTTTGTGCCATTTGCACAATTTTTGTGATTTGAGAAACTATGTATTTTCAAAAAATACAGCCTCTTGTTATTTCTTGGGAAAGAGCCATGCAAAGATCTGGTAGATGGTGCAGTCATGCCATCAAAGAGCACAACTAAAGAATTCTGATGTCTTGCAATAAATGAGAAATGAGCACCTCCAAGGTGAGGGGGAAACTCTTAAATCACACCTGCTGCTGAAAGTGAACCCTCATTCATTAGTCCTAGTCTGTTTGCAGTTCATAAATGTTTGTCTTTCATAAGTTATAAAATATCTTGCCCCACAGCATGATTTGTAACACCTAATGACAGCCCATATTTTACCTGAGCAGTCTGTGAAGCATGTTGAGTTCATGCCCTCTGTAAGACATTTGCATCACGTCTCCTTATTCTTTCTCACATCTGTTGAGGGCATATAACAGAAAGGGAGCATAAGCCCCAGAGAAAGAGCACATGAGCTTCACAGCAGGAACTATTCCAACTGCCAACAAAATAAATCATATTACAGGAGGTAAATGCAAAGCCAATGAAAGTACCACTTGAGATGCTACTATGAGTGGAACTGCTTTCATTAATTGTGTTTGTAGGCATTACCATGTCAGGAAGCCCTATCAAGGAGCATAAAAACAGATGTGACAGATCACAAAATGCTGTATATTTATAAAACTAGTCCTGAGCCCATAACTGAGGTTAGTCAATACCAGACAGTGCCTTTCCCATGTGGAGTGAAGAAGAAGAGGGGAAAAAACCCCCATCTTGTTCCTGTCCAAGAAATATTATTCAAATTGTGTGTGGATGTGTGAGAACAAGGGTCATCCATTTCTCAGCTACAATCAGCCTTTGGAAAGTACCAGAGTCACACAGCAGGTAGCAGGTTTCAGCAATCACCATGCATCATGTGGGACTGGACTGTCTACAGGAAAGCAGAAGAAACAAGCATACATGCCTTGCTGTCTTTAATTTCTCCCTCCCTCCCCTACAGTCTCCTCCGTTGTCTGTTCAAGCTCTACACAGTCGATGTGCCAGAGCAAAACAATGCAGTTCAAATGCACTCAATAAACAAAACTGGCCTAAAAAGTGGTGGACGTTCTACAATCTAATACTTCTCTAAGGCAAAGGTTCACAACCTACCATGGGTTTGTTTTGTACATCTATTTGATGCATGCTCTAAGTAAGTAGCAGCTTGCTGTCTATTGGGAAACAAAGAGTTTCTAGTGCTCACAAGAGTAGAACTGTCTGAATTCAGTCTTTAATTTGTAATAAACCGGTCTGCACTATGTACCATGCCCTGGGTTAATGTTTCTTTATTCTAACTTGAGAGGAGTGATAGTTGTGATTGCAGGCTATCAATAATAAGATAAAGCAGTTAAGCAGATGGAGAAGTCAGGAGAAGAAGCTTCACTGACATTACCTCGATTACTCCTGACTCTAACTCTGGGCCAAAGGGATTTCATGGGGGCTAATGTTAGGATCTCTTCCTTTACTAACTCCTCCACTATGTAGTATGTCACAATCTCCCCCTGGTAATCTCCCCATGGGAGAGTTGCATCTTCATTGCTCCCTGCCTCATTCTTTTCCCTTTGGAGCTCCATGATGCTCCTTTACCCTATATCTGATCCAGCATGTATTAAAGAAAAGTTTCACGAGAGATGAAACATTATCTTCCTTCCTCTCTATTTTTTCCCATTATTAGAGATACCCTCTAAATATCACCATGTCAGTCTCAGGATTAGGAAGTAAACAATATACAGGTGTGGAAGGGTTAGGTGAAGAGGGCCAAAGCAGCCCACATTGTTGCAGATATTGTAGTGTTATTGGCACCTTTAATTTCAATACTGTCAGTGTCACTCATCCTTAGAGCTGCAGCAAGAACATAATAATGGTATATTGCATGTCATTAGTACAAACAAAGGAAAACAACAGCTTTGCAATACAGAACCATAAGCTAAGTAACATCTGCATACATAGAGACGTTATCCGAATGTGATCTGCTCCTTTCAAGTTGTTGTCCTTTACGTAAGATTATTTCTAAGAGAGCAGAGAGGTAGAGTCTTTCCAGTAACGAGCATATGGCCCTGGGAAGGAGCTCGGAGCTGCCTGGAGCTGCAGAACCTGGGGCTGCTCCCACCGCAGCCCCTGCCCGCGCCCGGAGCGCCACTGCGCGCCACGCCCACCAGAGGGCGCCGCAACACCGCCTCAGCGCCGGCGGCTCCTGCGCGCCGCTCCCGCCCCGCTCCCTCCCGCCATGCGCAGCTCCTTCCCATCCCTACCATCCCTCCCGCCATTGGCAACTCCCTCCTATCCCTCCTGCTCCCTCCCACCCCGGCTGCTCCCTCCCATCCCTACCATCCCTCCCGGCTCCCTCCTGCCGTTGGCAGCTCTCTGCCCTCCCGGCTGCTCCCGCCCGGTTCCCTCCCATCCCGCCCGGCTCCCTCCCCTCCCCGGCTGCTCCCTCCTCTCGCCGGCTGCCCCCCCCCGA
>WEKY01011310.1:6724-24263 GCA_013390045.1 Picathartes gymnocephalus | reverse complement strand
CTCTCCGCCCGGCTCGCTCCCCTGGCTCCATCGCCCCCCGGCAACTCCTCTCGCCGCCTCCCGGGGCTGGGGATGATTGGACCTGCGGCTCACACGATGCCGTGCGGCACCGAACGTGCTGGTACAACCCATCGGGCTTGAGGTGGCGGCAGCCGTGAACGCCTTGGGTGAAATTCCAACAGAGACTAATGTGAGACCTCCCTGGCTGTTTTCTAGGCTTAAAAAAAATGTTAAGAATGTGTCAAATAGGTGGTGAAGGTCGTCCCGCACAAAGCTGCATCTCTCTCGAGAAAAGGCAGATGTGGGATTGGGGCGTCAATCACTGGGAATGCTTTTCTTGGAAGTTGAAAGCCACATATTAAAGGAAATAATGAGTGATGCACTTGTAGAATGATGTAATAGAACACCATGTGATGTTAATTTTTTTTTTCTTTAACCGTCTGAAAACCTTCACAATTTCCTGCAAAGGCACACACAGAACAGTAACTAACTTAAAGACTAAAAACAAAGACGTCTTCATATAATTCCATGTCAGAACTACTACCAGGAAAACTCCAACACCAAAAAAAGGCCTCTATGGCAAGTACATCCCTCTCAAATATTTTTTTTTTTTTTTAATTACATGGACTTTTTTTTCCCAGCTGCAGGTCAAAGGAATTAGCCAGAAAGTGTTTTAATTTAACATCTCAGACAGAAGCTGGCATCTAACCAGCAGTCTGAATCAGCAAAGTGTTAAAGGAGAAGCTTCAAGGCTTTCCAGAAACAGGAGGGGCTTAAGCAGATGTTTAAAGCTAAATTTGTCTGTATGGGCTTTGCTGCATTTGAGAGCAGGAAAGCACAGAAATGTCAGTCCTGGGCTTGCATCTCCATCTTGACAAGAGTGTTTTGGTCCTGAGAGGAGTTTTACCAACTGAGTTTAGTATTTTACAGGCCAGTCTGATAGGAGCACTGAATGCCTACATAAGTGCCCATCCCATAGGTTTCACTGTGGCAGTGTGACCTTAATACCACAAGTGAAGGGAAAGTGAAAGGAAAATTTTCTTCCCAACATTCAAAATGTTAATAGGACAATAATCATATATGAGAAAGAAGGATACCAGGAGAATCCGAGATTCCCTACTTCATCTCAGAAAGAATAAAATGTGTCTTTAATACGTTTTAGTGTTTTTTGTGATCATTATGTAGTTATGTAGGTTGGTTCTAATAGAAGCAGGGTGAAAAAATGGCAGCTTTCTTAATTTTCTATGAAAAAATGTTGTTAGATGCAGTTCTGACAGGTGTTCAGGATCATCCCATTTTTCTGAAAACAGAAAAAATAATCCTCTATTTTTTAAGACATATGTCTGAATCAGGGGAGGAGAACTGGAGAATGAACCAAACACTGATTAGATGGAGGTCAGCAGTTAGACACATCCAGTGGACTTACACAAGCTAAAGAAGGAGCTTGGTATCTTGAGGAACATGGACCAGAACTGTCAATTGTCATCACCCCAGCTCATCACTCTTCCTCTAAAATTGAACTAACTAAATGCTTTGTGCATTCTATAGGGATTTGCTGGAGGAGGAAACTTTTCTTTTTCTCTAATAGTAAATGATACCCCTGAAAAACTGGGTAATTAATCAAGCCTGTATAGCTGTGATACTGTATCATAATAATCATAGGGTTTACTGTGATAGAGACAGGTAAAAGAAATTAATTACTGACCTAAGCATATTAGGAAGTTTTGGCATACTGTGTTTGGTGGTGTATTGGGGAACCTTGTCACACATCATCTAGTGAAAAATAAAAAAAAATAGCCCCACAAGACAAAAAAAACCCCTTGGACTATAGAGAGGAACAAAATCTAGAAGAAGACTTTTTTTCTAGGCTATGGACAGTAATGTAGGATAGAATCAATTTTTTAATAAGGTGTGACACATTTTCAGACCTAGCTCTTAGTAACTGAGAAACATAAATCATCAACATTTCCTAATCTTCCAGTAATTAATGGCATTCTAGATGGCAGGTCTTGGAAAAGCATTTCCTGGAAAAATGTAGTGGGTTTTTTAATGAAATATTTGGTGAGATGAGAAAAGAAATTTGAAAAAATTGCTATGGAGAATTAAAGTGAGTAACAACAAGGTGAAGAAAGATTTTAGTATCACAACTGTCATAAAATTAAGAGAGGTAAGATATAAAGAAAATCAGAGGCAATACTGCAGCATTTACTGAGGAAAATCCTGATTTACTTCATGGTAAATCAAAAGAGATTTACGGTGAAGAAAAAGGAGCTTTTCAGGTAACCTCAAAAGCATACACAGGTTTAGCAATCCTGTGCACACTTAGCACACTTCAGCAAGTGTAAAGTTATACTGTGGGAACATATAGTAAAAATAACACTAGCATAAGGTATTCTCCTACTGCCAGATCTGCTAAGCAAATAAGAACTTCATTTTGCACCAGCTGCAGCATCCAAGTGGTCTACAAATGTGCCATATGGTCTGCAATACATAGATTGGTGTTCTAATACTATGGCTGCCCCCCACTGTACCTAAGTATGTAGGACATATGCTACATTCCATTACTAAATTGTGCATTACCTTGCATCTGTGGTCATTAATTTACAAATTTCTGATACTTTTTTTTCAATTTAAAGGATTAAATTTTCTGAATTTTCTGTGGAAACACATTTGGATTCCAGTTACACATTGCAGTGAATCAGATCTTAGTTGCACGCCTTGTGTTATTTTTATTGAATCAGGCATGTGAATCCATGAGCAGGTTTCTTTGCTTTGGCTGTTATGTTCTGCTAGGATCTGCTTCAGGATGGAGTAGAAATGTCTCAGCAGAATTAATAGAGGTTTTCAAGGGAATTACAATACATCAAAGACAAGAAAGAGTGAAACACTAGAACATTGAAAAAATTCAACATGCAAATCCAATAGGCAATACTTAGGTTAGGGTAGTTTGTACATCAGGCTAATCTTTAGTAGGATACACTGATATTTGCATAATAAAACATGATTTGGTGAAATGTTCTTGAAATCAACGAAAGTAGAAAGGAAGATTTGCTTTCTGACTAGAGAATTCCACAATCCTCAATGTTGTTCATAGCTCTTATGATTGGTGAAGTCTTCATGTAGAAATTTTTTAGGGTAGTAGAATAATTGCAGCCAGGCCTACATTTTTTTAGATATTCTCTTTTAGGTGTTAATGGATTATTCATAATTATGTAATTGTTCCTTCTTCCAAAACATATACCAATAAAATGTTTGATTGTTTTTCAGTGTATTTTAGTCCCAAAGATTTAAAATTTCATGAGATATTAGACATAGTTTTGTTCTATATTCTGAAAAGTTTGATTTTTTAAAAGAATCCTTATTTTAATCCACAGAGTTTAAGTCTTCAAGGCTACATAGTTCTTATTTTAATGTATTTTGTGTACAGGAAAAGGCATAAGCTCCTGATGGACAATCACATTCAGCAGAGGCTTTGTTGTGTCAGTGACTTGCAGTTCCCACTCTGATCATACTGTCCCTTAGACGCCAAATGAATGGATTCAACAGAGAAAAACCTCTTTAAAAATAGCTTATCTTTTAAACTCCTTTATTATAGCAAAGTCATGGCTATATTAGCATTCTCTAAAACATCTTTAAATATGAGAATATTATTATAGCAATTTAAAAGTCCTCAAAATAGCTGCATCTGCTTTGGCATTAACTGCTGCGGAGAAGCCAGTCTGTGCCAGATGCACCCTGGAATAAAAGTCCTCTCTCTCATCCATCTTTTTACAGGGTTCATAACAAAGATCTGTGTCTCCTTTGCTTTGCTTTACAGCAGGCTATCATGCAATGTGATGACAACATTGAAATAATCTAGCACGTAAAAGCTAATAATGGCTAACAGGATGTACAAATTTACACCTGAACCTACTACCACTTCACATAGTGATCTTAATTAATGCAACCTGATAAGGTATTTTCATATACACAGCTAGCTTCCTCTTTAATTGTTGGAGAAGTAACCTGTATATTTGTGGAAGACTAGATGTACTCTGAAGGAAATTTTCACTTTTTTTTATGTCTATCCTAAATGAAAGTTGTTCTTTGGAAATGTGCGTGAGGAGGACAAACTTATGTCAGAATCAGAGCCCTGACCTTCGCTTTAATCATATCAAGTAAGGATATATTTGTAAGACTATGAAATTATCTTGGGTTATCAATAGCATGATGTGACCAAAAGTAAAGAAAATGAGAGGTTTTGGTATTGACACACAAATTACTTTGGCCTATAGTAAAGTAATTTGACAGAAGTCATCTAGACAATTAGGAGCAGGAGGTAGGAGTTCTAGTCTGTCCTTCCATTATTAGACTTCTTTTTAGCTGTGTATAACTTCCCAAGATTCAACAGGACTCATTTTCTAGATGGCTGTTGAAGAAAATGGGGAGCAGCTCAACATAAATTTAGCATCATTTTGCGATGTATGCCACCATATGGAGACAACATAATTCGTGCTTTAGAAAGCTTGTGCTGTCTGATCAGCAGTATGATTACTTCAGTTATGATTACTTGTGTGTCATGAGGTTGGACAGCTCACTTTCAAAACCCATTTTTGTCTTGAATCTCTTAGCGTGATTTTGGGTTTTGTTTTGGTGGTTTTTTATTTTTAATGGAAGCTTTTGTATTTGGCCATTTATCTGCCTGTCTGTCTCAGGCCTCAATTAAGTTGAAATACAGTTCTTGAACTGGTGTTTCCAGCTGGAACTTTACAGGAATGTCCTGGGTTTGATGACAGAAAGCTTAGCTCTCATTAGGAATTACAGTGGCTCAGCAGCACAGGTCATTTGAGGATGCTGATGCAGAAACATGGGATTAAATCAATTTTATATTTCCCCTTAATATCCTATCAGAATAATCTTCTTATCCCATATCATTAAATCATATAAGAACCTAAGATGACAGCTAAACACAATTAGAATTTCCTAGAGGAAATAGCAGGGCACTGGAATGTGGCTTCTAATACATATGCAGGAAACATGTTCCTCTTTGAAAGGATTCTTTTCTCCAAGTGTCCTACAGGGATTAAGCAATTCATTCTAGAAAGCCCTTGGTCTAACTCCCTGTGCAACCAGGAATGTTACTAGGTGGTAAAGGACAATTCAAAGTCATTATGGTTGAGGCCACATCTTTGAAATATTATGAACGTGACATTTAAAATGTAAAATTGGGAAAGAGAGATAATTTTCTAGCACTATTAAGACTGACTTACTTCATATACAATGTGTAACTAATGGAAGAGAGAGGAACACCTTGGGTCTCCCAGTCCTCTCCTATTTTTTTAATTGTGCATGGGCCTTTATTCTATTTGGACTAGCCATTTTTTGAAAGAAGGGACCGAAACTTTCTCCTATCCATCAAAATAAACATTAATTTTAGCCTGGATAGGGTGCAGAGTTCTGTTAAAAAAGAGATCCTCATAGACATACATAGGCTTAACAAGGTAAATTCCATGTTTAATTGTAAAGGTTGTTCAATTAGCAGTCAGGAATATACCTAGGCCGCCACATATTTTGGTTCTTATTTTTCAAACTGTGACTGTGTTTCCTGTACTAATGGGTTTAGAGCAGACAAAATAGTGTTACATTCATTCTCCATTTTCTGGATAATGTAAATGTTGTATAGGAATGTTAGTGTAACTAAATGAAAAGTAGGTATATGCTGGGTGCATGTTTATGGTATCCATTTCACATCTTGATGATTAAGGGGGCATTGATTCTTGTTGGTATAATCTCTTTTTGATTCCATTGATGACTGTCAATAAACATATTTAAAGTAATTTAAACTTTCCAAGCAATCTTCAATAATGGGAAATGAGTTCCAGAGAAAAGTTGAGGGCAAATAATTTAAGTAAAAATAAAAAAATCCTCTATTGTTTGTTTACTGTTTTAAGATTATCACAACCTTAATCCATTTGTTGTTCCGCTAATTTATTTCTAATCTCTCCCTGCCACTAGACTTTTTTCTGTCAGGGTCAGGTCCAATAAAACCCCTGCATCTCTTAATCTTAGATAAGGAGAAGATATCTAAGACAAAAACTTCTTTCTGAAATCCCCCTTTGCTCAGCTGCCACCTAATGATGGAGCCATAATTCACTCAAGGTCTCACTGGAAAACTTTCCATAAGAAAATTATTTTATGGAATACTTGTATGACTAACACATTTCAGAACCCGCCAGCTAATGAGGATTCATTTAGTTGCCTCCTCAATCCCACTTCACCCAGGAGAGTACCAAAGCATCAGGCAGCCTCTTAACTCGGAGGCAGAGGAGGCAAGGAGGAATGTGCCTTGGTCTCTCAGGACTCTGAGCTTTCTGTAGGGATTCTGGGTTCTGTATTTTATGCAGGACATGTTTAAAGGAATTACTCAATAAAATCTCTGCTGATTTGCATTTATTCTGTTTTCATTTTTTTTCCATATCATAGGGAAGCACCATCTTAATATTGGCTAAGCAGAAGTGATGGCAGTCTTGGAGCTCATAAAAAGGGTATTTGTGGGCCAAAGTTTTCAAGACAGCCAACTTGAAAGCCTGAGAACTTGACTGAGAATTAACTTCTTTTATTTTTAAAATCTGCATTTCTATTCTTTCTCTCAATAAACTTCAAAAAGGAAAGTGTGCTTACTTAGATTTGATTAGAATTCATTGCTGACCTATGATTTGCTTGATCTGCAGTGGTGGATGATCCAAATGTGTAAACACAGAAGATTTAGCTAGCCAACAATGTGGGAGCTGTGGGACATGTGAAATATTGGGGAGCCAGTTGAATAATCTAGCCATAGGATGTGCCCATCACTGAAATTTGACAGGGACTCAGGTCCTTATGAGCTCTGCAGCCACCCCAGGTCCACACCTAGCATCTCTTACAATGACAGAGCCTACATTTCAAGCCTGTTTTTACAGCTGAAAGCTCTCTTTCGACTGTAAAAAACCCCCCTGTACAGTAATGTGCCATTAGGCGATTACTCATTCCTTCAAAGGCAGAAACCGCTTTTCCCTCCAGCCTCCTGCAGCCCTGCGTCAGGGGAGTGAGGATGAAGTGTATTTATAATGAAGCCCTCCGGCCGCGCAGCCCTGATGCCCATCCGTCACCACTGGTGACAAGTCCTTAGTGCTCTGTCTCCCCAGAAGGAGAATCCATCCTCATCAGCCAGCGCTGAACGCTGCCCCAGCCCGCGGGGTGTTGCCCAGGCAGCAGTCAGCTTCTGCTGCCTTTTCCTCTGGTTTATCAAGAGATGGCAGCAGAAAGCCATTTAACCTTTGATCTCAGTCCTGGGGGCCTCACAGGCTGTCACGGAGCTGCTCACGGCAGCTCTACCCAGCCCACCCTGCCCGTGTCCCCGCAGGGCCACCGCGGCCGGGAGCGCAGCGCGGTGGGGACAGCCGGGAGCAGGCACAGCGGCGATCCCTTCCACAGCGGGGGACTGACAGCTGGGCAGCATGCGAAATCTGCCCACAGGAGGAGCCGGAGTTGTCCAGTGCCATCCTTCATGTGGCTTCCCCTGGGACAGGGAAAGGCGTGCAGGAAGGGCTTGGGCGTTAGGTGAAGAGGGATATTTATGAACATGAAGAGAAACGAAATAAATATTGAAGAACCACCCGCCCTCCCACTTACTCCCCCCACCCCAAAAAAAAAAAAAAAAAGCAGATGAAGAGTACATTTTTTTAGATGATGTAGACCTCCACCTTGGGTTCATGATGGTGGGATTTCCCCTTTAAAAAGGGCTGCAAAATATTCAAAATATGCCTGTTTGTTACCATGATGCTATGTCCAAGGTGAGGGATACAGGAATGAATTTTCTGATTCACTGTGACAAGCTGACAATTCATTTTCTCCAGTGACATTTGTAAGAGCAAAATATTGGTAACGTAATGTCGATAAAGACAGTTAGGAAGAAGTATTTTAAAATTACACATGATCAGAAATATAACACCTGGCTCTAATTTTTTGTTATCTTTTTTGCTTAAGAAAAGAATAATTGTCAAAATAATTGGATTTAAACTGGATTTTAAGAAAAATTTGCAGTGGTCTTTAATGAATTAATGACCTCATTATTAAGTCTTTCAGGATGCTTTCAGAAGCTGATTTCAGATAAAGAAGATAAAGTCATCTGCATTTCAAGTCAAGGCAGTACTGGGGCCTTCACTGTTGCTGGTTACTTTACAGTGTCACCAAGGAGCTGTCAACAGGTATGAAAAGGCATCTGCTGCTTGAGTCATCCAGCAGCTCAATCCTGTTTCAGTTGGAGACAGAGAAAATAGAAAATATACCTGGATGGAAATTTGGGGTTCAAAAGGATGGAAAGAGCAATATACCATGCAAAATGGATCCACCTTCCTTTATCTTCTTGCTATTCTGTGGCACTGTAATAGAATTTTAACCAATATTGGCCAAATTCCATTTTCCTATCTAGAAATATGAATGGTGATTTTCTCTGCTGGCAAAATAGAGTCCCTCCACAGTGGTTAGTTTCATCTTACTTGAAACTAGAATTTGGTCTCAGTAGTAACAGCAAACAACAAATAAATGACATTTTTTTTACTATGTGGAAACTTATGCTGTGATTGGTAGTTTTATCAAGTGTTTGTGTTGGTCATTTTCTGTTATTACAAAGAATAACTCTGGATCAATAAAATTTGATATAATCAAAGAATTGTTTCTAAATTAACATCAAGAAATATGATGCAATTGATATTTTAAATATCTTATATTTACTCTCACTTTTAAATTTCTTAAATCAGCTCTGATATCAATCAACAAGATTAGATTAGGAAGACCGAATGAAATTAGATTAGTAACTGGACAAGTGAATAAACACCCTCCAAAAAGCATACACTCCATAAGAAGATTGTTTCCTGAGATATATCTGACATTTAGTAAAAATTAAATTATCCTTTTAATTTAATAAATCCCATAACATTTTCTCTTCCTGCCTGGATGCTAGAAATCTAACAGATATCTGTAGAAGATGTATGTGTGAGCTCTGTTCTTTGGGTCAGTTTCCATGTTTATCTCAGAGCATCCACCAATGATATATTTAATTAGTCGAAGCAGTCTTAAATGAGTCATGAGTCAGGATTCATGAAGTCAGAGAAGAAAAAATACATTCTCTTGCCTGGTGACTTAGGACATTTAAAACTTTTATATTTCATGTTCTAAGGACTGGACGTTATACCTAATGTTTGCAGATAAACACCTTGGTTTGTTTTCATACACTGTGAAACAATGTCAAGAGGTAGAGCTGACAGCACTTGCCTGTGCCCTCAGATGCCTGTGCAAACAGGGGGGTAAGAATTGTTCCTTGCAGATATGGATCTAAAAGCACTCAAAGGGAGAAAGAAACTGAAAATAAGATTTTCTGATAGAAGAACATCAAAGGTGACAGCTGATGGTAGGAGGTTGCCTGTTCCCTGTGACATAATCATGTATCTAACAATTTCTTATTTGTTGGTAGACTCTCAGAGGTTGTCTATGGAGGCTGAAGTTCATCTGTGGTAATTCCTGATGTCCAGTGGATTCAGCAACTGACCCCTTTGCAATGTCACCTGCAGGGAGCACATGAAAAGGCCTTCCAATCCAGTCTGCTTGTATTCATCACTTCTGTGACGTGCAGTGTTTGAGCTCTTTCAGTAAGAACACTAATGCCATGAAGTCTGGCTAATTTTTGGTCCCAAAACATTGCTTCTGTGGTGATGAATATCTGGTTTGGAAAGTGAATCGTTGTGCTGTGTTAACCGTAGCCAGCTGCCAGACATCCACACTGCCCTCACTCCTCCACTTCCTCAGCAAGATGGGGGAGAAAATGAGACAAAACAAATAGCTCATGAGTCAGATGAAGACAGGGAGATCACTCACCAATTGCCATCGGGAGCAAAAACATCTCAACTTGAGGAACATTAATTGAATATATTGTCACTTAATAGATTAGGATATTGAAAAAAGGAAAAAAAAAGATTAAAAATATTCCCCCCTACTGCCTTATTCCCAGGCTCAACTTCATTTCCAGTTCTTCTACTTTCTCCTCTCTGAGTACCTCAGGAATGAGCATTGTAGTCAGTTCACAATGCTTCATCTCTGTTCTCCTGCTTCAGTGTGAGGTGTTATCCATGGGATACAGTCCTCGTCAAACTTCTCCAGCACAGATCCTTTCCAAAGGCTGCAATTTTTCAAGAACTGCTCCAGCATTGGTCCTCTCCACAGGGTGCTTCAGGAACAGCTTGTTCCAGCAGGTCACCCATGAACTGCAGCTCCCACCAGGACAGTGCTCTGGCTCCTGTCCACAGGCTGCAGACTCCTGCAGGGCAGGTCCACCTGCTCCAGCACGCAGCTCTCCAGGGCCTGCAGCCTGGGTATCTGCTCCACTGTGGTGCTCTGCAGGATGCTGAGAGACAACCAACAAGGTCTCCTCCACAGGCTGCAGTGGAACATGTGTTCCTGGGCTGGAGCACCTCCCTCATTCCTTCTTCATTGCCCTGAGTGTCTGCAGGGCTGTTTCTCCTGCAGCTACTCTCCAGAATTTTTACCCTTTCGTAAATATGTTATCACGGCAGTGCTACCACCAACTGACTCAGTTTTGGCTGGCAATGGGTCTGTCTTGGAACCAGCTGAAACTGTCTGTGTGTGACAAGGAGGCGGCTCCTGATTTCATCTCACAGAAGGTACCCCTGCACCTGTCCCCTGCTACAAAAACTGCCACGCAAACTCTAAACATTGGCCCAAATGCACTGCAATTGCATAACTGGGTCCTTGCATAGGAACTGCAACTCTCACAACATGCTCTCTTCTTATTGAACCTTCTCCAGACAGCTGTCCCTTTCACAAAAGCCCAGGATCTTCTTCATGTATATGTACAGTCGTTGCTATGTCTCTCTCCGTTTCTTTTTCCTGTTCCTTTCCTAAAACCATTCCATCAGTTTGCTTATTTCTTCAGAAAGTCCCCAAGCCAAAGTTTGTTCAATCTGAGAAAATATTCTAGGAAAGCATCATTATGAGTGGCTTCTATATTCCAATGCTTCCCCTAAGCAACACCTCCAGCTGGTGTAGGGGATTTTGGAATAGATGTACTTTGAAAACACATAGCTTTCTTGTTGTTCCTCAGTTAGAAAGGGCCTTTTGCTACAAAATTCTGTAAGCCTCTTTTATCTGATCTATTTTTCCCATTATGACTCCAGCTCATAGAAATACTCATGCTGTAATTTTGGGCTAGCTAGCTTGGATGCCACTAGTCACAGAGATGTAATAGCAGCATATCTCAGCAAACTGTGTAAAACTAGGAGTAGCTGACCCAGGGTGAGATGTGCTTATACTGATCACTCTCTTGTTATCAGTCATCACCTTGCACAAGTCTGTGTGAGCTGCTGTCTCTTTAAAGTTAACTAAACCTACTTTGTTTTTCAGATCCTGCATTTTTCTAAAGCACTTGTTCTCTTCTTCAATCTTCATTTTCTTAAAGGGTGAAAATAGGTTTTATCTTGAAAGTAAGATGCACACTCTACAGTCAGATCTTTTCAGTTCTTAATTGTTTTTGATATCAGCCTGTGATAGTCTTGCCTTCTTAATGCAAGATAAACAAGGTAGAAAATGGGAAAAGAGAGTTATGTGACTTAAGGGAACAGCACTAGAGCTCAAATTGGCACTCACAAGCCATGGTGACAGATTCTGAATTGTCATAACATCTATTTAAACATAATCCAATTTCTGTCTTATGGGAAGATGCATATTCAGAAATAATATTTGAAGATAATAACTGAAATTGTTCCCACTTTATATTAAAGTAGCTATCCTAGAAGAATTCATTGGAAAAAATATGTTGTGATAAATACTGAATTTCCTTAATAACCTATGCAAAATTTATTAGAAAATACATGTTTTAAACATTGAACCTGCCACAATTCTTTTTCTTTTACTTCATCCATATGTACATAATGAAAAACGGAATGAATTCAGGTAAAATTATACATTAATTGAAAAGAGATTACTTACAAATCGAAGTGCTGCGTGTCCCTCAAAATAAAAGGTTCTATATGAGATTCTGGGAAGCGGATTTTTGTTTCTTTGAAGCGATCAGTGTTAAAAACTAGAGGCAAAAGTCAGTTTTTAATATTGTTTTTTCTTAGTGAATAAAGAGTGAAATAGGTACCAGAGAGACCTATAAAATACTTCATGCTCTTCCTTTATGTCATCGAAAACTTGTCAGCCTGAAAAAGAAAGCTGAGATTATATAAAAAACAAAACACACCCCTACTGTGTATGAAAGAAAGCAAATTAATGATATAAAATTGACAAAAGATATACTAGCTTTTGGTTTCTGATGCTATTCACATTCACATCTATGTACCAATGAAGTCCCTTTTCAAAAGGTTTAAGTAAAAACTTCAGTGATCAATTTTCTTGAAGTAGTTATGGAATAAGTTTAACCCTAAGCGAAACATTTTAAGGAAACTTAAAGTTTTGATAATGGGCAGAGTTGGTTCTGAGATGGAGTAATTTATAAAATTGCATGGTTAATTTTAGGAGTGATGGAATACAAAACACTACCTTCTCCTTTTTCTTTACTCCCTTTTATTCTGCACCACTTTGTGCTCAAAATGCTTTCTCCTTTCTCTGAGAGTGTCTGGGTTCCCTGGCAGGGAATGACTGCCCCAGGTCACTCCTGAAAGTGCTTACAAGAAATGTGTGGGAGGCAGTACCCACTTCAATCAGGAAAAACCAAAAACCTAAACATTTTGGACAGAAGCAGCTCTCCTCATGGTGAAGTAGGACAAAGCTGGCCAGGTCACTTGTTCAAGTATTCTTCCTGGCCTACTTCAGAATATGCTGAAACCAGTCTCTTTTAAGAGATCAGATCCATTACCTGGGCCCTGAGATACCGACTTCACAGGCTGTATGCAAAATAAGGAGAAATCTTTTAAACACATCCTCCTCCCATTCCTCGACCCCTGCAAATTTTGCCTTTGAGTCAACAGGGCTTGGATATAGGATGAGAAAAAAAATCTACTAGCCCAGTAGGAACATTAACAAGTTAAAATTTAGGGGCAAGTGGTAGGTTTCAACCTGGAAAAAAAGTAGGATAATTGGACAGTGGAGGCATTCAGTTGTCTGTGTTGCCAGGGCTAGGTTAGTACAGCACAACTCTGTAACTTTGACTTGGTTTCACTGAGAAAATTAACTCGGATGTGTGTGCTAAAACTGTGCAAGGTAAGAAAAGAAACATGTAGAAGTGAAATTTTTGCAACTGCAGTAGTTAGCAGGAAGGGATTAAATGAGGAAAACACTTCCTTGAAGTATATAAAATTCCAGGAATACAGTATAAAATTAGTTGAAAACTCAGCAATGCTGATGATCAGCCCATTTGAAGGAGCAATGGAGACCAGTCCTCTCTGACATGACCGATGGTTGCCAGGCCAGAGAAGATGCATTGATTGTCTCATTAAGGTTGTGAGAATATTAACACCTAGTTCTGTAACTCATTAATCCTAGATATATCATTTGTATCAGCCAATAATTAATTGCACTGTACTCTTAAATTGGCTATTTTCTGCTTGAAAAGTCTCCTTGAAAGTAAAAGGTGGCTGAGAGAAGCACCTAGTGCCATTTTTCCCTGACTTGGGTGTTGCCCCCACAGCTGAAGCCCAACACCCCCAGCTGCAGTGCACTCCTATCTCCACAGCAAACACCATGCAGAAGGAGATGGTGGAGATGCAGTGCTACCATAGAAGGCTGTTCCTGTCCTCTCCTGTCATTGCCTGTAGTTTTTTTCACCTGGTATTTTTCCAAAGATTTTGTCCTAGTATTTCTCCAAAGATTTTCTCCATTAAAATCTTTGGGGTCTGCAAATAGAAGATTCTTAAACTGTCTGAAAATCAAAGCTGGTAGGAAAAGAGCTGAATTTCAAAGGAAGTAACATGATGAGTGTTTTAACCTCTAAAAAAAGAAAAATTGCTTTTATTTCTAAATGTGTTTATTTGGTGCAGCTAGGGGTAAAGAGTAACAAATAATTGTACAGAGCAACCATCTGCGGCCAACTAATTGTTCTTCAACAATAACTCTCAGTAGTACCTACTTTTAAATACAAATTATTTTTGTAAATGTATATGTTATGTTATACCTGTGCTCTAAGTTTCACTAGTTTCTATTAATTAAATGTAACGTTGTATAAATTACTGTCTGTATTTCCCTGAATAAGAGAAATGAACTATATGGTACCTATTTGATATATAAAGGCATCCATGTCATTTTTCTTACAGATATGTTCAAGGAATAACCCATAATTTGGAGAAAACCAAACTCAAGAAAAGAAAATAATGAAATGGGCAAAGGTATAATAGTCAACTCATCACATTTCAGTTCACTGCAGAGAACTGATGTCAGTTTTTCTGCAGATACTTCAGGTAAAAAAGTGGAGCTTTCTTAGATGTGATGACACAAGTTTTGCTCTTAATTACACCGTGGTTGAACTTCAGTACCTCAAGCAGTTTGAATCAGATGCTGCTTACTCTAGGTCTTTGGAGCAAAATAGGCAATTTATCACAACTCACATTTCCTCAAACTTCTTGCTTGCCCTCCACAGCTCTGAGAGAAACACAGATAATCTTTTGTATGAAAAGGGTAAGCGTGTTTAAAAATAGGAAACTATTTAGACTTTTTGAGAGTGTACAAATGAGTCTCATAGAGACCGAAGGCTTTTTCCTTCAAGTGAGGAAAAGTGGCAAGACAAGTGAAGGAGCCATGTTCCCCACAAGGTGTTTCATGAAGTGATGCTGAACAGAGTCTGTTCCAGTAGCAGACAGGGAGTGTCAGGTAAAGGAATTAAGTACCTAATAAAATCCTTAAAGGAAAAGTAAGACCTTGTGACCTCTGTTGGTAGTCAGATGAATCAGAATAAAATTATTTTGAGGAGAACAGCTGGAGCAATATTTTGAGCGTAAGTGTCCTTATAGGGTTCTTGCTGCAGTAATATTCATACTAGCTGGACAGAAGATGCTAAGGCCTTGTCCTTCCACTGTATTCACATTTTGAATTCTTGGAAAATAACTCAGGTAGTGAGTCTTGTGGGTAGATCTGATGAGAAATATGTTTTCTGTGAACGCCCCACAGAGTATGCATGAGTTGGGGCCCTGAACTCAACAACATCAGGATTTGTTGCATTCTTTACAGAAAATATTTATATCTGCAGCCCTTTACAATTTGGAAGCTCCATGTGCCCAGGTCTTCTGTTACATCTAACTCATATTAAGGTGTTCTGTAGGAAGAAACACTCAACACCATTTTTGTCTCAAAAGAAAAATTAGCTTGGAGAGTAAACATCATAATTTTACTTGGAAATAAATTGCATGGAATTATTAGCTTAATTACTGCTATCATTATTTCCAAAATTAAGAACTAAATAAAATGTTTCTTTGTAATAGAATTAAAATTTCCTTGAGGATTAGTCTTTTCCACTTTCAAACAAAACCCTCTTGATAGAAGTACTTTATATAAAGTACAGTATGTAAATGCTTTTCTCAATGACTTTTTTTCCCATCTAAGACATGACAGAAAGATTGTCAATCTTTGAGCATAGCAGAACCCTCTTGTATTTTCCCAGAGAGAAAATTACTCTTAGCAATTTGTTTTACCTCCATATTTCCAGAGCTTTTCTGGACCAGGTACATTGAGAATAATGCTTTTAAATTAGAGTTTTGCTTGTTATGATGTCTTGATCAGATCTTAGCCATATTGGTAGCATAATATTGGGAAAATCTCACTAGTCAACAGAAAAGAAACAAATATCTATTCCTACAGCAGAAGAACTTCCTTGGGGAATATGTGATGAGCTCTCAGACATGAGTTCACTAGAACCAGGAATAATGAGGCTATTGGGAAAAAAATCCTTTATTCAAAAGAGAAACTGCTGAAGTTACTAAATTATTGCTAATGTGGGAGATGATTACAGCTCAGCTGTAGAAAACTGCGAATCCTTACATCACATACACAAATAAAACCCCTAGTGAAGGCAGTGCAGATGGCTTGCTGTACTGTCAGTGTGCTGTAACACAGGCATGGACAGACCAGAGAGAGGCTGAGGAAGAGCCTCCCTGAGAGATGTGTGTTCTGGAGCATGAGAGTCTCAGGCTGAGCTACATATTCCTACAGCTAAAGAAAGATCTGTCTCTTGTGTACACAGGTCTGACTCCAAATCACTTAGTAAACACTGTATTCCAGGAATTACCTCAGCATAGCACATCTTACTTTTTGTTTGAAACTGGTAACAGTGGAAGGATTCGATTTATCTTATAGAGGTCATTAAAACAGCAGGTCTGTGATTTCTTACAATGATCAGGGAGATGTATTTTATTACACTTTTACTATGCACAGAAATAACTTGTTTTTACCACCAAAATATGAGTAGGGTCCTGACATGTTACATGGAACAGCAAAAGGAATATTATATTTAAAGAAATCATGAATTCAAGTCTGGGAAAGAAAACTATTTATTTATACTGGTTATTAGATGTATAAATTCCTAACAGTCATATACCAGCTTTCCCAATGTAGTTTCAGGGCAAACAAAACCAGATTGCCATAATAGAATAAATCTTTGAGTCTTGAAGAAGATTTTATAACCTTCTCTAGCATAAAATTAAGGAATACTTTTATAACACAGCTGTTTTGTGGTTAAAACAAAACTGACATATCTATTAAAAATATGAACTGAATTAAAATTTTACCTTGAGTTTCTGTTAAAAAGTCATTCAAAGTCCACTGAAGTAATTTCTTTGGCTCTCATTTATGATGATTCAGGGCTTTGTCCAGAACAACTTACATATATTTCATACCTTAAGACTTACAGCGTCTGTGATTAAATATACAAAGTTGTTTAAATACACAACTTAAGTGTTTATATCGAACTGTTTTGGCTGTCCTCTGCCTGTCAGAAATACAGTAGCAAAGTACTACAAGTGTGCTATTCTGTATTCATGTATAACTATTTTATCTCCAAAATTATAGAAATATCGTAATGTTTCTCTGCTGTTCCAATAGCCAGGCTAACCCTCTGACACCACAGAATAAGCCCTCTGTAGTATGCACCTGCAAAATTAGAGAAAGGGGAGAAAACACACAGATCTTGTTACTTTGTTTCATTCAGACCAGAATTCACTTTTTGGTACTTTATTTGGTATGCGGGTAGGTCATTCTGTTGATCTTTTTCAGCTCCAGAAAAATAGACTCAAGTTACAGCCTTTCCTTGCTTGCATGGTTGTGTAGAGAAGTGTGACAGCATATGGTTCGGGAATAAGCAAAAGGAATAAAGGATAAGATTGATTTTCAAAAGGCAATCTGTCTGAGACCTTCAAGACAGACAAATTGGTCTCCCCAGAGTCTGACCTCTGTGAAATGTTAAGATAAAAATGTTGGAAGGTACTGGAGCATAAATGCTCTTCTGATCTTAGGCTGTATAGTCATGATCCAGGCCATCTGCTGGGAGCCTTAAATCTGTCACTTTCATTGCTTTATATTAAAA